>CAXIWF010001519.1:0-13192 GCA_964036045.1 Eutreptiella sp. 'Long Island Sound 2002' | reverse complement strand
ATCTTGCTTGATTTTGTGGATGACCTGCTGGATTAAGTGAAACGGAGGATTAATCCACAACTTCTTGTCCCATTTGTGGGTCCAAGCGTCGCTGAAGTGCTTATCAAAGCGCTTGTTCGTGCGGTTAGCAAATGCATCATACTGGGGCCAAAAAGAATGATGTTCATGAAAGTATTCACAAATTGCATCGCGCCATTTGTCGACAACTCTGTAGGATGAAGAGTGCCAGCGCGAAGGGCGTCGTGGCTGGGAGTCCCTACGAAGACATTCTAACTCTTGGGAGTAATCGGCACTCCCATTCACCTCTGCAATGGTGACATCTTCACCGAATTTTGGTGTCACTTTTTGTTTCAAAAATTCTTCTGCACTTTTAAACCCTGCGTGCAAAAAACGAAATTCAGGACGCTCCAAAGGACCTGACTCCAGCAAAAAACAACGACGATGACCTACGGGCGCTACCCTGTTCTTGCGAAGCCAAGGATGCCCCAAATAAAGGTCATATTTTATGTCAGCACGGTAGAAGTAGTCATCCTTAAGGACAACTTCTTCCACATTTTGCTCTTCCCAAAGGTCTTGAGCGACCAAATGGGTGGATATATAACAACCGCGTTGCCCACCTGCGAGAGAATGTCCAGAAACTCCCTCGAGGGTAACAGGATGAGGCGACTCGAACACGCAGTCGTCGGGTAAGAAGGAGTTGGATTGGAGATTTACCTCTGATCCATTATCACACAAACAAGTGGCGAGGTGGAAATTTCCCTTGCAATCAGAGACCCACAGTTTTGTGACAAACTGACGTGCCCTGTGCTTGGACTGTACACCAACCTCGTCCACTGCAACAGAAGGATCCGCTGCCGGATCCAGGGGAGAGGAGACAAGCGACCCTACATCAAGTAATGGTCGATCAGGAATTTGGGGATCATGCCTGAAATCGCCTGGGGAGGGGCGATTTTCGTGGCTCCCCTAGGCGTTCTGACCTCCAGCGGCTGCGTTAACATTGTGTACACAGCCTGTTTCGTCGATCCATTCATCTTGGAACGGATCATCCGCTGGATTCAGCGCATTTTCGACGTAATCTCGATCCGCATCAGACACCTGGTCTGCACCTGAGACCTGATCCACACGATGGTTGCCCTTTCCTCGTCCACGGCCACGGCCGCCAGATGATGGGCCACCACCGTCGCCACGCCCTCTGCCCTTACCAGAGAAGGGGGTTCCCGAAGGATTTCCCTTACCTTTACCCTGTGATCCTGGAGCATTTCCTTTGTTTTGACCGGATTGAGGGGTTTGGCCTGGATTTCGATTTCCGCCTCCGGCGTTGACATTGGGACTTGTCTGGCCGTTTGGCTGTCCACCGAAACCGGATGGAGTCCGATTCCCTTTGCCTTGGGACCCGCCAGGGCCTCCGGTATTTTTGTTCCCACCGGAGGGAGTCGAATTACCCTTTCCCCCCTTGGCACCATGCACCTGTCTGTCATTCCTGTCTGAATTCTGAGGATTACTGACATTTTCACCAATCACCTTGTGATCGTAAGCAGACCATCGGTGATTAGCGGTGGAATGTGTCTTAGCTCGGTTCGTAGAACCTAAAAGAAGACAGATGCTACAATGATCCTGAACATTCCGGGTGTCATTCACCTTTTTGTTGCCCTTTTGGGCCCCATTTTGGGTGTTTTGCTGGGTATTCCTGTTTCCCCCAAGACCCTCATGGAAATTTTGATTGGCGGCGTCAGCGAGCCTCTCAACCTCTTCCCACAGTTCCTGCGGAGTAAACGAAAACACCCAGTTCCTGGCCTTCAGGCGATTGCCATGGAAACTTACTCCCCTATTGAGGACTTGGACAAACAAGTCCCGATCCTCGTGTTCATTAAACTTGATTTTCCACGTGTTTTCAGTGAATTTCACCTTGGTAAACGACGTGGGGGAGCACTTTTGAAGTGCCTCCCTGACTGTAAACCGATTGGCCGAGGCGTCAAAGCTATCGATCTCCGCCCACCAGGTCTTGACCTTTTCTTCGGACTGTCGATTCCGAAGGGTGGCGGCGGTTTCTGAGGGGATCTTGTCAAAAATCAGATTTTTCAGCTCGGCACTGGAAAATTTTTCGCCTGAATGTTCAGATTCTTCTACGAGATTCCAGAAGCGCTGTCTCTTATCCTGCACCTCATGCAAGATTAATCGAGAGAACGAAGGAAAATTCTTCAACATCTGGGGGTAATGGTCCTCTGGCAGTCGAGATCCACGTACCTCCAACTGTTCCCACACCTCATCAAAGGTAAGGGGGGAACTTGAATCTTCACGATCACTCCAGGTTCTGAGCCAAGTGTTGGCCGGCGCTCCCTCAAGGCAGTCCAGGAGCGCCATCAGGAACTGATCATCCTGGAGTTTTTGAGTCTTAACCCACAGTTTAAATTCCCGTTGGAACTGAGGCCAACGTCTGGGGTTTCCATTATACTTCGGTTGCTTGGCAACCTGACGAAGTCGCAATGAAGTGGGATTTAGGAGGGAATCCAGCCCAACACCGGCCGTAATGGTAGACACCTTGGCGGCATCATTAGCCACACCAGCTCCGGCGAGGGTTTGGGCGAGCAACATCTGGGCAATTGCACTGGAATCAACAGCAGGAAGGGTAGTACGGGAGGCAGTTCTTTTGGCATTTTGAACCTCAGTCCTAGCCTTCGCCGATCTACTCTGTGATCGAGAGATTGTAACCCTTTCCTTTAGTTTAGTCCTGCTGATCCGTGCATCGGTGGTCTTAGAGTCCACCGAAGGAGCAATCGAAAAAATTTCTGTCGCCTCCTCCGACGGTTCTGTTGTCTGATCCACCGATGATGCGCCCTCAGACCTCATGTGGGTCTTGAAAAGATCTTTAATTCCCAGCGTCTGAATGATGAGTTGCATTTGATCTTTGAGCAATTGGAGCTCAGAGTCTCGCTGAGATCTGCAAGAGCAGTCGGCAGGGCAGTACATACTGTGTCCTGAAGGACCTGAGCAGGCTGTCGGACCGCTAATCTCAGTGGTTCGCAGCCAGGAGTCCACTTGGGGAGCTCCTTCAGTCCTAATTTCCAGGCTTGCCTGCCTAGCTGCCTCTAAAATTCCTTCCTCAACCGCGGCGGCTAGATCGTCGCGGATGGAAACAGAGGGATGGGGGGCGGAGGGCCCGGCAACCGGTGCCTTGGTCTTCTCCTTCGGGAAGGGGCTTGCCTCCCAGATCTGCAAGAAAATGGAAAAAGATTCATCCTCTTGAGAACACCACCACATCCTGGTCTTAATTTCTTCTTGAAGGAGGAAAAAATATTCAAATAAAAAATCAGAGGCGATTCTTTCTTGTCCTATCAGCTTAGACGTGGCTAATAGACACAGGGCCTCAAGCGCCTCAAGGTTACGGGCTACTTCCGAAGACAAATGGTTGTCCCATTGTGCCCATGAGGCTGGTCGATTAAAGGTAGGTACCTCACCTGGACCACCCATCTCAATGTCGTCAATTTCGGCATCGATGGTCTCGAAATGTGGACATTGGTAGGGAGTATTGGTCCCCGCCAAGTCCGTAAGCTCCACCGGAGCGTTGCCATTAGCGTAAGCTGGGAGATTCCAGCTGCTTGATGGCCAATTTCGACTGGGATCTTGATTGTAATCTGGGCCTCCACAGCTGCCGATTTGTGTCCTTCTCCGGCAATTTGGGCTAGCGCAAGGCATTCCTCTCAAGGCCTCGTTCGCACAACACCACGGGAGCGTGATGGTTACGTCTCCGGAGGTTGCGGAGTCGTACTGAGGGGCTAGCTGTGGTTGGGACACCAAAGGAACAACATTCAGGTAGCCTCTGCTACCATGAAAGTGCTGCCCTGGGTCGTTGTGGGTGCCGGAGGGCTCGGGGCCGGCAAGACCAGTGGGGCAGGCACGCGAGGAGTCTCCCTGGATGTTGTTATTGGGGGTAGAACCGGACACTCGGACACCAACGGAGGCGAGAGCAGCGACAACAGAAGCAAGATCCATGCTGATTGTGGTCCGGCAGAAAATCCCAGTCTATGAAGAAAATTGAGGGGAATTATTCTAAATACATCTGAGTGTCCAAAACTGTCCGAATGAATTTAAATAATCCATTTATGTAAAATTGTATGGCCGATCAGGCCCGCGAGCGCGCGCCAGCGGCAAATGGCGATTCCAGCTAAAATAGCGGAATGCGGCGGATTTACGGGAAATGGACCGCGGAATCAAATCCGGCATATCAGAAATATATAGGAAATATCCTGTGACTGAGCTGCGAGGCGGCAATTCCGCCGAAGCAAAGAAAATGACCAAAATGTAGCCAATCTGGGCAGAATGTCTGAAAATCTGAGCAGATGGGGCTAGCCGCACTTACAAAGTATACGAAAAAGAGTAGGTCACCCGATGTGTCTGAGGAAGCGTTGGCATCAAGAATAGCCGAAGCAACTGAGCATATGACGCGTATGGAGCTGTTTAAGCAGGCAAGTGCTTACTCAAAACATTATTTGATCAAACTCTGCGAGAACCTGTGTGTTAGCGGTATGAGTTCCAAAACGATACCAGAGATTCTTCGAGCGCTTGAGGACAGAAGTAAGACTGGAGGCTTCACAATCCAAAAGCTGTTTCCACCGCACAAACCGCAAGTGAGCTTCAAACCCATGGACATATCAATGAGCAGCATTCGACAGGCATCTATTGCTGTTCAATGCTTGTTGATGTTGTTGCTTGCGGTGCATTAAATGTTTGTGACTCACACATAGACCATCACCCCACCGCATGGGTGGCACAACCCGTGAATATCGCTGGCTGGGATTTGGGCCGGTGGGACACGCTTCATAGGCCAACAGTTCGGTGCTTTGTGTAACTTCGTGCCACTCAGGTTGAGAAGCCCAGAAAGGCAGAGAACCATGTCCCCAGGAGCGCACCGAACGAGAGGAGGCGGAGAGGCGAGACAGAGCAGAAGAGGACAGAAAAAAGGCGGAGGCAGCGCACTGACCGAAGCAAGCGGATGAGGAGCAACAGCAAAAGGTAACGTTCCAAAGTTGTGCAGTTAGGGTCTTTCAATTCTGTGCATGCATATCGCGTTAATTTCTCTCCGACCGACCGAGATGGGATTTTGATTTTTGCATGTCCCCAGGAGCGCACCGAACCAGAGGAAGCGGAGACGCGAGACGGAGCACAAGAGGACATAAAAAAGGCGGAGGCGGCAAAGCGTCAAAAGCAAGCGGATGAGGAGCAAGAGCAAAAGGTAACCTTCCAGGAGCGCACACGGAATTCTGCAGTTACGCTCTCACGATTCTGTGCATACGTATCGTGTTCATTTCTTTCCAATTTACGGAGATCAGATTTTGATTTTTGCATGTCCCCAGGAGCGCACCGAACGAGAGGAGGCAGACAGAAAGAAGGGGGAGGCGGCAGAGCGTCAAAAGCAAGTGGATGAGGAGCAACAGCAAAAGGTAACCATGCAAATTTCTGCAGTACCGCTCTCTCTATTCTGTGCATACGTATCGTGTTCATTTCTTTCCAATTGACGGAGATCGGATTTTGTTTTTTGCATGTCGCCAGGAGCGCACCGAACGAGAGGAGGCGGACAGAAAGAAGGCGGAGGCGGCAAAGCGTCAAAAGCAAGTGGATGAGGAGCAACAGCAAAAGGTAACCATGCAAAGTTCTGCAGTAACGCTCTCTTGATTCTGTGCATACGTATCGAGTTCATTTCTTTCCAATTGACGGAGATAGGATTTTGTTTTTTGCATGTCCCCAGGAGCGCACCGAACGAGAGGAGGCGGACAGAAAGAAGGCGGAGGCGGCAAAGCGTCAAAAGCAAGTGGATGAGGAGCAACAGCAAAAGGTAACCATGCAAATTTCTGCAGTACCGCTCTCTCTATTCTGTGCATACGTATCGTGTTCATTTCTTTCCAATTGACGGAGATCGGATTCTGTTTTTTGCATGTCGCCAGGAGCGCACCGAACGAGAGGAGGCGGACAGAAAAAAGGCGGAGGCGGCAAAGCGTCAAAAGCAAGTGGATGAGGAGCAACAGCAAAAGGTAACCATGCAAATTTCTGCAGTACCGCTCTCTCGATTTTGTGCATACGTATGGTGTTCATTTCTTTCCAATCGACGGAGATCGGATTCTGTTTTTTGCATGTCGCCAGGAGCGCACCGAACGAGAGGAGGCGGACAGAAAGAAGGCGGAGGCGGCAAAGCGTCAAAAGCAAGTGGATGAGGAGCAACAGCAAAAGGTAACCATGCAAAGTTCTGCAGTAACGCTCTCTTGATTCTGTGCATACGTATCGAGTTCATTTCTTTCCAATTGACGGAGATAGGATTTTGTTTTTTGCATGTCCCCAGGAGCGCACCGAACGAGAGGAGGCGGACAGAAAGAAGGCGGAGGCGGCAAAGCGTCAAAAGCAAGGGGATGAGGAGCAACAGCAAAAGGTAACCATGCAAAGTTCTGCAGTAACGCTCTCTTGATTCTGTGCATACCTATCGTGTTCATTTCTTTCCAATTGACGGAGATAGGATTTAGATTTTTGCATGTCCCCAGGAGCGCACCGAACGGGAGGAAGCAGAGAAGCGACACGAGAACCGCCAAGCGCAAAACGTCAACACGGCATCAGAGCGCAAGATCGAAAGCGAGGGTCCCGACATTATCGCTCTTCCACCGCCTCCACCATTCAGCCGAAAGCAAACAGAGCCTCTCAAGGTTTTTGCATTCCTGTCACTGTACCCCTCAGCAAAATGTAGGATGATCTGCCTGTCCAACGGCCACCACATCAGCAACTCTTCAAAGCCTTGGCAACAGAGAACAGGATCCATGCGAGGTTTCATTGGCGTCAAAAAAGACGCAGAGCTGCGGGGTTCTGACAGCGTCATGCAGGCAGCCATGTGCTCTTGCGAGCTCCAAATACAATGGTAGGGCGGTACTTGGGTGCAGGCACCAATCAGCGTTGTAGCAACTATTTCGCATACCACTCCACGTTGCTGTAGGCTGTTTTTTGATTTTCTTTTTCCTAAGATGGTAGAACCTTCCAGACCGGGACGGCCCAAACTGCCTGAATGGCAGCTTTCACAGAAATCTCTGGCCAACAGACGCAGCCTTGTGAGGTCGTATGCGAAGCAGTTGCATTGCGGGCACCTGATTGCGGAGCATGCAGTCAAGCGATCACTGAATCGAGACAGACTGAGGGCAAGACCGGCCACATTTGAGCAATTGAGGGATACCCTCATTGCAAAGTTTACGACCCATGATACATGGGAAGATTTCATTCGCGCGCGCAGAAATAATGATGGCAATGGTCAGGGGGTGTATAGGACAGGCGTGACCAAACTCATGCAGCTTTTGACAGCCGACATGGGGATTGCTACCACCTAGACCCGAGTACCGCCCTTCCACTGTATTTGGAGCTCGCAAGAGCACATGGCTGCCTGCATGACGCTGTCAGAACCCCGCAGCTCTGCGTCTTTTTTGACGCCAATGAAATGTATGGGCGCCGCAAATGCCAGGTGCTGAGCGTACATCTACCGCAAGCACGTCAGCCACACCAACTCCTTCTGCAACTTCCCCTTGCGAGATACCTGGACCAGGATGATCACATCACAACCTCGTCGCAGTTTGAGCGCATGGACCTGCTTCCTGCCCTTGAGAAGGCGTTGGAGAGCGGCTGGGGTGGTGAAAGCATGGAGCTGGTTTTTTCTCCTGATTATGCCGCCTACTACCGAACCACAGGGACGCCTCCACCAACAGCAGATTGCTGTTGTGTGGAGTGCTATGGTTCAAAAAAACTCTGGAAGCACCCTGATTGTATACGGCAGCCTTTGCGGGATTTTCACAACTACCCTTCACGCTGCGCTCCCTTCTTTCGCCTCATGAAATGTCGCCTCAACAGCGTGTATGATGTACACCACTGCAACAATCACGTGTTGGCAAACGGGGTGATCCACCCCCTGTGGTTCTGGACCAGAGCAAACCTGCCTGAGGAATACACTGTCCAATTGAAGACAATTTTGGAGAAACATTTTACGCGCTTTCCATACTACCCACCTTTCAAAGAAGCTATTGGCAAAAGGGACTGTTCACCCCCAAACATTGTCACGAAGGATATCCTGAAGGAGGATTCTTTTTGGAAAGCCCTAGCTGATCTGTTCCCACGAACGGCAAATGGTCTCACAGTCAAACGGAACGGTGAGGTTCTGCAGGACCCAATACACCGATATTTGAAACTGATGCGGATTCTGATGGTCCAGCTGAACAGCTGGAGTCCGGAGGGTGTTGACCAGCGTGATGACATGTGCCGTGAAGCACACCAGCTCTTTTGGGACCTCGGGTTTCCCCTGCGCCGGTTTGGAGTCCCAATTCATTACTTTCTGGAGCACTACACCCCCCGGCTACGCAAACATGGCAACCTCGTGGGCATGTCATCGGAGGGGGGCGAGCATGTCCACCAGCCCCACTCCAAGATCGTGCAAAAACGCCCCTCTCGCCCACGAGGGAAATGCCCAGTGGGGCTGGTGGAGATCATGAAGCACGTTAGGCTCTGGTTGGGGCTGTGGAGGCAAGGCTGGCTGTCTCCAACTCTCTGGTACACGCATGAACCGAAATTGCCAGCTGACAATTAGCGGTATACCACCTTCTTGCCACCACATCCCTTGGCTTGTGATAGATTTACTATTTTTGGCCATTTCTTGCTAATGTTGCTAATCTTTCATTGTTTATGGATTGGGGTAGATTTTGGAACGTATTCATGCTGATATTTTCAGTACCCCTCTGTATCTCTCTCCACTTCTGTCGTCCACAGGATCCATTGAAGAGAGCCAATGGGGTGCCGCTGGCGTTGATGAAGCCCCTGATTGACGCAATTCAAAAATTGGGCAGAAGTCTGTGGTACGACGTGACTGGGGGCTCAAGGGCCTGTGGAGTCCCTGCTGCTGACATCATCAAGCATCTTGAGCGGATCTGCCCTGTGCTCGGAATGGCTTGCCCCGGTGCTGCCCAAGTGATAACGCTCACAGATCGTCCGGTCCCCTGTCAGCTGGCTAACATGGAGAGCGTGCTAATGATTTGTCTTGTGTGCTCGGGCCGAGAGGCCAGTCATTTTTGCGTAATGCATACTCTTGACACAATTCAGTACAGCGCAACCCCTCTGTCACTGTCACCAGGTGACACTTTGTTTCTGCCAGTTGAAAAGCACTGGATGCTGCCAAAGTTGTGTCCAGGCATTAATTTTTTTGCTGCTGTACCATTCTCGAATTCGCAAAATGCACCATTCGTGCCCGACGATAGCTGTTGGATCAGCAAACATTTACGGCCGTCCAGTGTGACCTGGAGTGACCTGCAGCACGGTGACACTGTGCAGATGTATGACGGCCTAAGCGATGCTTCGGTTCTGCTGCACACCCAATTGTTGTGGAGGCCCACTGTGCGTTGTCCCGGTCTGTCGCGAAAAGGGCAGCCCCTGTTCCCAGGCAGGTGGACAGTCCAGCTTGAACGGGGCGTCACTGTTTTAGTATTAGCCGTGATTCCTACCAATCCGGCTTCCTGGGATGTTGTCGGCGTCTGTGCATTTTGCTGTACGGCAGGGCAGGCAGACTTCAGATCCCTTCTACGGTTTTCAGAATCCAGCCTCAGAGAAATTGCCCTGGCTGACAAGCAGGGCTGTGAAGCAGGGAAGACCTGGATGGAAGGTTTGTATTCCGGGCAGTGCATTTATTTCCAGTTTCCTCAGAGGTGTCAGTCCTGCGGTCCGCACCAGGCCAAGCGTGAACTGGCATATGAGGACAGTCGGCGGAGCACACGTCTCCCTGAGATCACAAACCTCAGTACCACAGCGGTGAAGAAGGAATCTGTCACTACCAATGGGAAACCCAAACCGAACCCGAAACGGAATTCGACCGCAAAGCCACCACCAAAACCGAAACCAAAACCAAAACCAAAACCAAAACCAAAAGGCCATAAAAACAACAGCCCACCAAGCATACCAAAGAAGGAAGAGACGGGCAGTGGGACGGTAAAACAAGAGGCTGACCTTGTTCAGCGGCTCTTGGCTGCACTGCAACAAACAACCCAACAACAAAACAACCGAACAAACCCCCTGAAGCGCAAACGCGGGCAAGGTGAAAACAGTGAAAATACCCGAAAAAAAGGAAGGGTTAAACGGGAGTCAGGAGAGCACATGTCTCAGCAGGTGTCTCAAGTGTCTCAACAGGTGTCTCCGAACCCCCCTGGGCAGGTGTTTCAGCAGGAGCAGCAGCAGCAGCAGCAGCAGCGGCAGCAGCAGCAGCAGCAGCAGCAGCAGTTGCAGCTGCAGATGCAGATGCAGACCCAAGTGCAGCAGCAGCAGCAGCACCAGCAGATGCACCAGCAGGCCCAGCAGCAGCAGCAGCAGCAGCAGCATATGGGTCCTTTGCAAATGAACATGCCAGTTGCCATGCCCATGGCCATGCCAATGCCAGCCATGAACATGCACCAGCTCCAAATGCCCATGCAGCCCATGCAGCAGCTTTGTTCGACGATGAGCAGCATGCAGCCCTTTGGTTTTCCAATGTACCGGCCCTATTAGCAGCGCCTGCATATATGTCTTTTGTTTTTTTCCCTCTCCCAAAAAAGAACTTTGTGCTGTTTAGAGTTTGGTGATTTAAATCTATTGCCGTGTTTGTGAATACGGCAGGATCATATCTCTGGAAGTGCAGATGCCTGAGCTCTGTGTTCATTATGCACTTTGTGCGATGTTGAACTGATTGAGAGAACCAGATGCTCGGATGCTCAGAGTGGTGCGGCTTGTTGCGATTGTCCTTTGTTTTCATTACCGTTGGTGGTTCCTTGGATTTGAATGCACGAACGTTTTGTAGGATCATTGACGACCGCCGGGGTCGGGGACGGACCCACTGAAACGTGTTTGCAGTTGTATTGGAGCAACATATCGGGGGTTGCAGGGCCGCCAGCACAAAAAAAAAATCAGTTTTCGCCGAAAAATGGCCAGCAATTGCCAACTTTTTGCCGAAAGACTGCACGAACGGTTTGTGAGATCATTGACGACCGCCGGCGTCGGAAAGGACCCACTGAAACGTGTTTGCAGTTGTATCGGAGCAACATATCGGGGGTTGCAGGGCCGTCAGCACAAAAAAAAACAGTTTTCGCCCAAAAATGGCCAAAAATTGCCAATTTTTTGCCGAAAATAGTGTTTTTTTAGCCGGGGTCGTGAGTTTTAGGGCCCCATACCCTATTCTTAGGGTGCCCAATCCAGTGAAATGTGTTTGGAATTGTATTGGAGCAACCTATTGGGTGTTGCAGGGCCGTCAGCACAGAAAAAAAACAGTTTTAGTCCAAAAATGGCCAAAAATTGCCAATTTTTGGCCAAAAACAGTGTATTTTTGGAGAACAATCGGGTAGGAGGAACCCCCCTCTCCTATTTTGAGCGTGCAGAATAAAAGAAAAAAGGTTTCCTTTGGTCTTTTTGGGTACAAAACCTCTTTTCATGGTATTTTTGTGCCTATACTATAGGATACAGGTACGCTGGTGTGCAGCACTGTTCTGTAGCACCACCCCACAACAGACAAAAGTACTCCAAAATAGGCCGAGTTCCAGGGTTTTTGATGGTTTAGGAGAAAGCTCGGGTGGGAAGAACCCCCCCATCCGTATTTTGGGGCAAGAGAATCCCAACAAAAGGGCAATTTCTGTCGAAAATCCTCTATAGGCAGGTACACTGCTGTGCAGCCCTGTTCTGCAGGACCAGCCCAGAGCAGGCAAAAATACCCCAAAATAGGCCAAATTTCAGGGTTTTTGATATTTTTGGACAAAAGCCGGGTAGGAGGAACCCCCCCCCCCTATTTTGGGGCCGTAGAAACCCAAAAAGTAGGTCATTTCCCGCGAAAATCTGCCTTTTGCTGACTTTTTGAATTTTGGGAAAAAACAGCTGCTAAAATCATAGGTGCATAGTCAAGTGCAAGCATTTCAGGCTAATCTTTGAAGAAAAAGCCATGGTCTCATTCAAAGATTGATGGTGTTTGGATCATGGGCAATTAGAAAAAATCAAAGGGGATGGCCGCGTTGTGCTGCTACCACCCAACAGTATGTGCTTCACAAGAAATGTGGGTGGGGAGGTGGGAGAGCATGCACATAGTCAAGTGCAAGCATTTCAGGCTAATCTTTGAAGAAAAAGCCATGGTCTCATTCAAAGATTGATGGTGTTTGGATCATTGCCAATTAGAAAAAATCAAAGGGGATGGCCGCGTTGTGCTGCTACCAGCCAACAGTATGTGCTTCACAAGAAATGTGGGTGGGGAGGTGGGAGAGCATGCACATAGGCGAGTGCAAGCATTTCAGGCTAATCTTTGAAGAAAAAGCCATGGTCTCATTCAAAGATTAATGGTGTTTGGATCATTGGCAATGAGAAAAAATCAAAGGGGATGGTCGCGTTGTGCTGCTACCCCCCAACAGTATGTGCTTCACAAGAAATGTGGGTGGGGAGGTGGGAGAGCATGCACATAGGCGAGTGCAAGCATTTCAGGCTAATCTTTGAAGAAAAAGCCATGGTCTCATTCACAGATTAATGGTGTTTGGATCATTGGCAATGAGAAAAAATCAAAGGGGATGGTCGCGTTGTGCTGCTACCACCCAACAGTATGTGCTCCACAAGAAATGTGGGTGGGGAGGTGGGAGAGCATGCACATAGTCAAGTGCAAGCATTTCACGCTAATCTTTGAAGAAAAAGCCATGGTCTCATTCAAAGATTGATGGTGTTTGGATCATGGGCAATTAGAAAAAATCAAAGGGGATGGCCGCGTTGTGCTGCTACCACCCAACAGTATGTGCTCCACAACAATTGTGGGTGGGGAGGTGGGAGGGCATGCACATAGTCAAGTGCAAAGCATTTTAGGCTAATCTTTGAAGAAAAAGCCATGGTCTCATTCAAAGATTGATGGTGTTCGGATCATTGGCAATTAGAAAAAATCAAAGGGGATGGTCGCGTTGTGCTGCTACCACCCAACAGTATGTGCTCCACAGGAAATGTGGGTGGGGAGGTGGGAGGGCATGCACATAGGCGAGTGCAAAGCATTTCAGGCTAATCTTTGAAGAAAAAGCCATGATCTGATTCAAAGATTGATGGTGTTTGGATCATGAGCAATTAGAAAAAATCAAAGGGGATGGCCGCGCTGTGCTGCTACCACCCAACAGTGTGTGCTCCACAAGAAATGTGGGTGGGGAGGTGGGAG
>CAXIWF010001518.1:0-40421 GCA_964036045.1 Eutreptiella sp. 'Long Island Sound 2002' | reverse complement strand
TTCACGGATGTGGTTCCGTCAAATATTTGGGGGGTCTACACCCCCAAAATATTTCATGGATGTGGTTCCGTCAAATATTTGGGGGGTCTACACCCCCCAAATATTTCACGGATGTGGTTCCGTCAAATATTTGGGGGGTCTACACCCCCAGAATATTTTACGGATGTGGTTCCGTCAAATATTTGGGGGGTCTACAGCCCCCAAATATTTCACGGATGTGGTTCCGTCAAATATTTGGGGGGTCTATACCCCCAGAATATTTCACGGATGTGGTTCCGTCAAATATTAGGGGGCTGTAGACCCCCAGAATATTTCACGGATGGGGTTCCGTCAAATATTTGGGGGGTCTACACCCCACAAATATTTCACGGATGTGGTTCCGTCAAATATTTGGGGGGTCTGCACCCCCAGAATATTTCACGGATGTGGTTCCGTCAAATATTTGGGGGCTCTACACCCCCCAAATATTTCACGGATGTGGTACCGTCAAATATTTGGGGGCTGTAGACCCCCAGAATATTTCAGGGATGGGGTTCCGTCAAATATTTGGGGGCTGTACACCCCCCAAATATTTCACGGATGTGGTTCCGTCAAATATTTGGGGGGTCTATACCCCCAGAATATTTCACGGATGTGGTTCCGTCAAATATTAGGGGGCTGTAGACCCCCAGAATATTTCACGGATGGGGTTCCGTCAAATATTTGGGGGGTCTACACCCCACAAATATTTCACGGATGTGGTTCCGTCAAATATTTGGGGGGTCTGCACCCCCAGAATATTTCACGGATGTGGTTCCGTCAAATATTTGGGGGCTCTACACCCCCCAAATATTTCACGGATGTGGTACCGTCAAATATTTGGGGGCTGTAGACCCCCAGAATATTTCACGGATGGGGTTCCGTCAAATATTTTGGGGGTCTACACCCCCCAAATATTTCACGGATGTGGTTCCGTCAAATATTTGGGGGGTCTATACCCCCAGAATATTTCACGGATGTGGTTCCGTCAAATATTAGGGGGCTGTAGACCCCCAGAATATTTCACGGATGGGGTTCCGTCAAATATTTGGGGGGTCTACACCCCACAAATATTTCACGGATGTGGTTCCGTCAAATATTTGGGGGGTCTATAGCCCCAAAATATTTCACGGATGTGGTTCCGTCAAACATTTGGGGGGTCTACACCCCCAAAATATTTCTCGGATGGGATGGCGTCAAATATTTGGGGGCTGTAGACCCCCAAAATATTTGACGGATGGGGTTCCGTCAAATATTTGGGGGGTCTACGCCCCCCAAATATTTCACGGATGGGGTTCCGTCAAATATTTGGGGGGTCTACACCCCCAAAATATTTCAGGGATGTGGTTCCGTCAAATATTTGGGGTACACCCCCCAAATATTAGACAGATGTGGTTCCGTCAAATATTTGGAGGGTCTACACCCCCAAAATATTTCCCGGATGTGGTTCCGTCAAATAATTGGGGGGTCTACATCCCAAGAAATTTCACGGACGTGGTTCCGTCAAATATTTGGGGGCTGTAGACCCCCAGAATATTTCACGGATGGGGTTCCGTCAAATATTTGGGGGGTCTACACCCCCCAAATATTTCACGGATGTGGTTTCCTCAAATATTTGGGGGCTGTAGACCCCCAGAGTACTTGACGGATGTGGTTCCGTCAAATATTTGGGGGGTCTACACCCCCCAAAGATTTCACGGATGGGGTTCCGTCAAATATTTGAGGGGTCTACGCCCCCCAAATATTTCACGGATGGGGTTCCGTCAAATATTTGGGGGGTCTACACCCCCAAAATATTTCAGGGATGTGGTTCCGTCAAATATTTGGGGTACACCCCCCAAATATTAGACAGATGTGGTTCCGTCAAATATTTGGAGGGTCTACACCCCACAAATATTTCACGGATGTGGTTCCGTCAAATATTTGGGGGGTCTATAGCCCCAAAATATTTCACGGATGTGGTTCCGTCAAACATTTGGGGGGTCTACACCCCCAAAATATTTCTCGGATGGGATTCCGTCAAATATTTGGGGGCTGTAGACCCCCAGAATATTTCACGGATGGGGTTCCGTCAAATATTTGGGGGGTCTACACCCCACAAATATTTCACGGATGTGGTTCCGTCAAATATTTGGGGGGTCTATAGCCCCAAAATATTTCACGGATGTGGTTCCGTCAAACATTTGGGGGGTCTACACCCCCAAAATATTTCTCGGATGGGATTCCGTCAAATATTTGGGGGCTGTAGACCCCCAAAATATTTGACGGATGGGGTTCCGTCAAATATTTGGGGGGTCTACGCCCCCCAAATATTTCACGGATGGGGTTCCGTCAAATATTTGGGGGGTCTACAGCCCCAAAATATTTCCCGGATGTGGTTCCGTCAAATAATTGGGGGGTCTACATCCCAAGAAATTTCACGGACGTGGTTCCGTCAAATATTTGGGGGCTGTAGACCCCCAGAATATTTCACGGATGGGGTTCCGTCAAATATTTGGGGGGTCTACACCCCCAAATATTTCACGGATGTGGTTTCCTCAAATATTTGGGGGCTGTAGACCCCCAGAATACTTGACGGATGTGGTTCCGTCAAATATTTGGGGGGTCTACACCCCCCAAATATTTCACGGATGTGGTTCCGTCAAATATTTGGGGGCTGTACACCCCCCAAATATTTCACGGATGTGGTTCCGTCAAATATTTCGGGGTTCTACACCCCCAGAATATTTCACGGATGTGGTTCCGTCAAATATTTGGGGGGTCTACACCCCCAGAATATTTCACGGATGGGGTTCCGTCAAATATTTGGGGGGTCTACACCCCCCAAATATTTGACGGATGTGGTTCCGTCAAATATTTGGGGGGTCTACACCCCCAGAATATTTCACGGATGTGGTTCCGTCAAATATTTGGGGGGTCTACACCCCCAGAATATTTCACGGATGTGGTTCCGTCAAATATTTGGGGGCTGTAAACCCCCAAAATATTTCACGGATGTGGTTCCGTCAAATATTTGGGGGGTCTACAGCCCCAAAATATTTTACGGATGTGGTTCCGTCAAATATTTGGGGGGTCTACACCCCCAGAATATTTCCGGATGGGGTTCCGTCAAATATTTGGGGGGTCTACACCCCCCAAATGTTTCACGGATGTGGTTCCGTCAAATATTTGGGGGGTCTACACCCCCAGAATGGTTCCGGATGGGGTTCCGTCAAATATTTGGGGGGTCTACACCCCCCAAATGTTTCACGGATGTGGTTCCGTCAAATATTTGGGGGGTCTACACCCCCCAAATATTTCACGGACGTGGTTTCGTCAAATATTTGGGGGCTGTAGACCCCCAGAATATTTCACGGATGTGGTTCCGTCAAATATTTGGGGGGTCTACACCCCCAAAATATTTGACGGATGGGGTTCCGTCAAATATTTGGGGGGTCTACACCCCCCAAATATTTCACGGATGTGGTTCCGTCAAATAGTTGGGGGGGTCTACACCCCCAGAATATTTCACGGATGTGGTTCCGTCAAATATTTGGGGGCTGTACACCCCCAAAATATTTCACGGATGTGGTTCCGTCAAATATTTGGGGGGTCTACAGCCCCAAAATATTTCACGGATGTGGTTCTGTCAAATATTTGGGGGCTGTACACCCCCCAAATATTTCACGGATGTGGTTCCGTCAAATATTTGGGGGTTGTAGACCCCCCAAATATTTCACGGGTGGGGTTCCGTCAAATATTTGGGGGGTCTACACCCCCGGAATGTTTCATGGATGTGGTTCCGTCAAATATTTGGGGGGTCTACACCCCCCAAATATTTGACGGATGGGGTTCCGTCAAATATTTGGGGGGTCTACGCCCCCCAAATATTTCACGGATGGGGTTTCGTCAAATATTTGGGGGGTCTACATCCCCAAAATATTTCACGGATGGGGTTCCGTGAAAATATTTGGGGGGTCTACACCCCCCAAATATTTCACCGATGTGGTTCCGTCAAATATTTGGGGGCTGTACATCCCCAAAATTTTCACGGATGTGGTTCCGTCAAATATTTGGGGGGTCTACACCCCCAAAATATTTGACGGATGGGGTTCCGTCAAATATTTGGGGGGTCTACACCCCCCAAATATTTCACGGATGTGGTTCCGTCAAATATTTGGGGGGTCTACACCCCCAGAATGGTTCCGGATGGGGTTCCGTCAAATATTTGGGGGGTCTACACCCCCCAAATGTTTCACGGATGTGGTTCCGTCAAATATTTGGGGGGTCTACACCCCCCAAATATTTCACGGACGTGGTTTCGTCAAATATTTGGGGGCTGTAGACCCCCAGAATATTTCACGGATGTGGTTCCGTCAAATATTTGGGGGGTCTACACCCCCAAAATATTTGACGGATGGGGTTCCGTCAAATATTTGGGGGGTCTACACCCCCCAAATATTTCACGGATGTGGTTCCGTCAAATAGTTGGGGGGGTCTACACCCCCAGAATATTTCACGGATGTGGTTCCGTCAAATATTTGGGGGCTGTACACCCCCAAAATATTTCACGGATGTGGTTCCGTCAAATATTTGGGGGGTCTACAGCCCCAAAATATTTCACGGATGTGGTTCTGTCAAATATTTGGGGGCTGTACACCCCCCAAATATTTCACGGATGTGGTTCCGTCAAATATTTGGGGGTTGTAGACCCCCCAAATATTTCACGGGTGGGGTTCCGTCAAATATTTGGGGGGTCTACACCCCCGGAATGTTTCATGGATGTGGTTCCGTCAAATATTTGGGGGGTCTACACCCCCCAAATATTTGACGGATGGGGTTCCGTCAAATATTTGGGGGGTCTACGCCCCCCAAATATTTCACGGATGGGGTTTCGTCAAATATTTGGGGGGTCTACATCCCCAAAATATTTCACGGATGGGGTTCCGTGAAAATATTTGGGGGGTCTACACCCCCCAAATATTTCACCGATGTGGTTCCGTCAAATATTTGGGGGCTGTACATCCCCAAAATTTTCACGGATGTGGTTCCGTCAAATATTTGGGGGGTCTACACCCCCAAAATATTTGACGGATGGGGTTCCGTCAAATATTTGGGGGGTCTACACCCCCCAAATATTTCACGGATGTGGTTCCGTCAAATATTTGGGGGGTCTACACCCCCAGAATATTTCACGGATGTGGTTCCGTCAAATATTTGGGGGCTGTACACCCCCAAAATATTTCACGGATGTGGTTCCGTCAAATATTTGGGGGGTCTGCAGCCCCAAAATATTTCATGGATGCGGTTCCGTCAAATATTTGGGGGCTGTAAACCCCCCAAATATTTCACGGATGTGGTTCCGTCAAATATTTGGGGGCTGTACACCCCCCAAATATTTCACGGATGTGGTTCCGTCAAATATTTGGGGGTTGTAGACCCCCCGAATATTTCACGGATGGATTCCGTCAAATATTTGGGGGGTCTACACCCCCAGAATATTTCACATATTTGTGTCCGCCAAATATTTGGGGGCTGTACAGCCCCCAAATATTTCACGGATGTGGTACCGTCAAATATTTGGGACGTCTACAGCCCCAAATAATTTCACGGATGTGGTTCTGTCAAATATTTGGGGGCTGTACACCCCCCAAATATTTCACGGATGGGGTTCCGTCAAATATTTGGGGGGTCTACACCCCCAAAATATTTGACAGATGGGGTTCCGTCAAATATTTGGGGGGTCTACACCCCCAGAATATTTCACGGATGTGGTTCCGTCAAATATTTGGGGGGTCTACACCCCCAAAATATTTCATGGATGTGGTTCCGTCAAATATTTGGGGGTTCTACACCCCCAAAATATTTGACGGATAGGGTTTTTTTCAAATATTTGGGGGCTGTACACGCCCCAAATATTTCACGGATGTGGTTCCGTCAAATATTTGGGGGTTGTAGACCCCCAGAATATTTCACGGATGTGTTTCCGTCAAATATTTGGGGGGTCTACAGCCCCAAAATATTTCACGGATGTGGTTCCGTCAAATATTTGGGGGGTCTACACCCCCAAAAAATTTCACGGATGGGGTTCGGTCAAATATTTGGGGGGTCTACACCCCCCAAATATTTCACGGATGTGGTTCTGTCAAATATTTGGGGGCTGTAGACCCCCCAAATGTTTCACGGATGTGGTTCGGTCAAATATTTGGGGGCTGTACACCCCCCAAATATTTCACGGATGTGGTTGCGTCAAATATTTGGGGGGTCTACACCCCCAAAATATTTCACGGACGTGGTTCCGTCAAATATTTGGGGGCTGTAGACCCCCAGAATATTTCACCGATGGGGCTCCGTCAAATATTTGGGGGGTCTACACCCCCCAAATGTTTCACGGATGGATTCCGTCAAATATTTGGGGGGTCTACACCCCCAGAATATTTCACGGATGTGTTTCCGTCAAATATTTGGGGGGTCTACAGCCCCAAAATATTTCACGGATGTGGTTCCGTCAAATATTTGGGGGCTGTAGACCCCCAGAATATTTCACGGATGGGGTTCCGTGAAATATTGTTGGGGGGTCTACACCCCCAGAATATTTCACGGATGTGGTTCCGTTAAATATTTGGGGGCTGTACAACCCCAAAATATTTCACGGATGTGGTTCCGTCAAATATTTGGGGGGTCTACACCCCCAAAATATTTCACGGATGGGGTTCCGTCAAATATTTGGGGGGTCTACACCCCCCAAGTATTTCACGGATGTGGTTCCGTCAAATATTTGGGGGCTGTAGACCGCAAGAATATTTCCCGGATGGGGCTCTTTCAAATATTTGGGGGTCTACGGGCCCCAAATATTTCACGGACGTGGTTCCGTCAAATATTTGGGGGGTCTACACCCCCAGAATATTTCACGGATGTGGTTCCGTCAAATATTTGGGGGGTCTACACCCCGAGAATATTTCACGGATGTGGTTCCGTCAAATATTTGGGGGGTCTGCAGCCCCAAAATATTTCATGGATGTGGTTCCGTCAAATATTTGGGGGCTGTACTACCCCCAAATATTTCACGGATGTGGTTCCGTCAAATATTTGGGGGGTCTACACCCCCCAAATATTTCACAGATGTGGTTCCGTCAAATATTTGGGGGGTCTACACCCCCAGAATATTTCACGGATGTGGTTCCGTCAAATATTTGGGGGCTGTACACCCCCAAAATATTTCACGGATGTGGTTCCGTCAAATATTTGGGGGGTCTGCAGCCCCAAAATATTTCATGGATGTGGTTCCGTCAAATATTTGGGGGCTGTACACCCCCCAAATATTTCACGGATGTGGTTCCGTCAAATATTTGGGGGCTGTACACCCCCCAAATATTTCACGGATGTGGTTCCGTGAAATATTTGGGGGTTGTAGACCCCCCGAATATTTCACGGATGGGGTTCCGTCAAATATTTGGGGGTCTACACCCCCCAAATATTTCACGGATGTGGTTCCGTCAAATATTTGGGGGCTGTACACCCCCAGAATATTTCACGGATGTGGTACCGTCAAATATTTGGGAGGTCTACAGCCCCAAATAATTTCACAGATGTGGTTCCGTCAAATATTTGGGGGGTCTACGCCCCCCAAATATTTCACGGATGGAGTTCCGTCAAATATTTGGGGGGTCTACACCCCCAAAATATTTGACGGATGGGGTTCCGTCAAAATATTTGAGGGGTCTACACCCCCAGAATATTTCACGGATGTGGTTCCGTCAAATATTTGGGGGGTCTACACCCCCAAAATATTTCACGGATGTGGTTCCGTCAAATATTTGGGGGGTCTGCACCCCCAAAAAATTTGACGGATAGGGTTCCTTCAAATAGTTGGGGGCTGTACACGCCCCAAATATTCCACGGATGTGGTTCCGTCAAATATTTGGGGGTTGTAGACCCCCAGAATAATTCACGGATGTGGTTCCGTCAAATATTTCGGGGGTCTACATCCCCAGAATATTTCACGGATGTGTTTCCCTCAAATATTTGGGGGGTCTACAGCCCCAAAATATTTCACGGATGTGGTTCCGTCAAATATTTGGAGGGTCTACACCCCCCAAAAATTTCACGGATGGGGTTCGGTCAAATATTTGGGGGGTCTACACCCCCCAAAATATTTCACGGATGTGGTTCTGTCAAATATTTGGGGGCTGTAGACCCCCCAAATGTTTCACGGATGTGGTTCGGTCAAATATTTGGGGGCTGTACACCCCCCAAATATTTCACAGATGTGGTTCCGTCAAATATTTGGGGGGTCTACACCCCCCAAATATTTCACGGATGTGGTTCCGTCAAATATTTGGGGGGTCTACAGCCCCAAAATATTTCACGGACGTGGTTCCGTCAAATATTTGGGGGCTGTAGACCCCAGAATATTTCACCGATCGGGCTCCGTCAAATATTTGGGGGGTCTACACCCCCCAAATGTTTCGAGGATGTGGTTCCATCAAATATTTGGGGGGTCTACACCCCAAGAAAATTTCACGGATGTGTTTCCGTCAAATATTTGGGGGGTCTATAGCCCCAAAATATTTCACCGATGTGGTTCCGTCAGATATTTCGGGGGTCTACGACCCCAAAAAATTTCACGGATGGGGTTCGGTCAAATATTTGGGGGGTCTACACCCCCCAAATATTTCACGGATGTGGTTCTGTCAAATATTTGGGGGCTGTAGACCGCAAGAATATTTCACGGATGGGGCTCCGTCAAATATTTGAGGGTCTACGGCCCCCAAATATTTCACGGATGTGGTTCCGTCAAATATTTGGGGGGTCTACAGCCCCAGAATATTTCACGGATGTGGTTCCGCCAAAGATTTGGGGGGTCTACACCCCCCAAATATTTCACGGATGGGGTTCCGTCAAATATTTGGGGGCTGTAGACCCCCAGAATATTTCACGGATTGGGTTCCGTCAAATATTTGGGGGCTGTAGACCCCCAAAATATTTCACGGATGTGGTTCCGTCAAATATTTGGGGGGTCTGCACCCCCAGAATATTTCACGGATGTGGTTCCGTCAAATATTTGGGGGGTCTACACCCCCAAAATATTTCACGGATGTGGTTCCGTGAAAGTATTTGGGGGGTCTACAGCCCCAAAATATTTGACGGATGAGGTTCCTTCAAATATTTGGGGGCTGTACAGCCCCCAAATATTTCACGGATGTGGTTCCGTCAAATATTTGGGGGGTCTACGACCCCGAAATATTTCACGGATGTGGTTCCGTCAAATATTTGGGGGGTCTACACCCCCAAAATATTTCACGGATGGGGTTCCGTCAAATGTTTGGGGGCTGTAGACCCCCAAAATATTTGACGGATGGGGTTCCGTCAAATATTTGGGGGGTCTACACCCCCCAAATATTTCACGGATGTGGTTCCGTCAAATATTTGGGGGGTCTGCACCCCCAGAATATTTCACGGATGTGGTTCCGTCAAATATTTGGGGGGTCTACACCCCCAAAATATTTCACGGATGTGGTTCCGTGAAAGTATTTGGGGGGTCTACACCCCCAAAATATTTGACGGATGAGGTTCCTTCAAATATTTGGGGGCTGTACAGCCCCCAAATATTTCACGGATGTGGTTCCGTCAAATATTTGGGGGGTCTACACCCCCGAAATATTTCACGGATGTGGTTCCGTCAAATATTTGGGGGGTCTACAGCCCCAAAATATTTCACGGATGTGGTTCCGTCAAATATTTGGGGGGTCTACAGCCCCAAAATATTTCAGCGATGTGGTTCCGTAAAATATTTGGGGGGTCTACACCCCCAAAATATTTGACGGATGGGGTTCCGTCAAAATATTTGAGGGGTCTACACCCCCAGAATATTTCACGGATGTGGTTCCGTCAAATATTTGGGGGGTCTACACCCCCAAAATATTTCACGGATGTGGTTCCGTCAAATATTTGGGGGGTCTGCACCCCCAAAAAATTTGACGGATAGGGTTCCTTCAAATAGTTGGGGGCTGTACACGCCCCAAATATTCCACGGATGTGGTTCCGTCAAATATTTGGGGGTTGTAGACCCCCAGAATAATTCACGGATGTGGTTCCGTCAAATATTTCGGGGGTCTACATCCCCAGAATATTTCACGGATGTGTTTCCGTTAAATATTTGGGGGGTCTACAGCCCCAAAATATTTCACGGATGTGGTTCCGTCAAATATTTGGAGGGTCTACACCCCCCAAAAATTTCACGGATGGGGTTCGGTCAAATATTTGGGGGGTCTACACCCCCCAAAATATTTCACGGATGTGGTTGTGTCAAATATTTGGGGGCTGTAGACCCCCCAAATGTTTCACGGATGTGGTTCGGTCAAATATTTGGGGGCTGTACACCCCCCAAATATTTCACAGATGTGGTTCCGTCAAATATTTGGGGGGTCTACACCCCCCAAATATTTCACGGATGTGGTTCCGTCAAATATTTGGGGGGTCTACAGCCCCAAAATATTTCACGGACGTGGTTCCGTCAAATATTTGGGGGCTGTAGACCCCAGAATATTTCACCGATCGGGCTCCGTCAAATATTTGGGGGGTCTACACCCCCCAAATGTTTCGAGGATGTGGTTCCATCAAATATTTGGGGGGTCTACACCCCAAGAAAATTTCACGGATGTGTTTCCGTCAAATATTTGGGGGGTCTATAGCCCCAAAATATTTCACCGATGTGGTTCCGTCAAATATTTCGGGGGTCTACGACCCCAAAAAATTTCACGGATGGGGTTCGGTCAAATATTTGGGGGGTCTACACCCCCCAAATATTTCACGGATGTGGTTCCGTGAAAGTATTTGGGGGGTCTACAGCCCCAAAATATTTGACGGATGAGGTTCCTTCAAATATTTGGGGGCTGTACAGCCCCCAAATATTTCACGGATGTGGTTCCGTCAAATATTTGGGGGGTCTACGACCCCGAAATATTTCACGGATGTGGTTCCGTCAAATATTTGGGGGGTCTACACCCCCAAAATATTTCACGGATGGGGTTCCGTCAAATGTTTGGGGGCTGTAGACCCCCAAAATATTTGACGGATGGGGTTCCGTCAAATATTTGGGGGGTCTACACCCCCCAAATATTTCACGGATGTGGTTCCGTCAAATATTTGGGGGGTCTGCACCCCCAGAATATTTCACGGATGTGGTTCCGTCAAATATTTGGGGGGTCTACACCCCCCAAAATATTTCACGGATGTGGTTCCGTGAAAGTATTTGGGGGGTCTACACCCCCAAAATATTTGACGGATGAGGTTCCTTCAAATATTTGGGGGCTGTACAGCCCCCAAATATTTCACGGATGTGGTTCCGTCAAATATTTGGGGGGTCTACACCCCCGAAATATTTCACGGATGTGGTTCCGTCAAATATTTGGGGGGTCTACAGCCCCAAAATATTTCACGGATGTGGTTCCGTCAAATATTTGGGGGGTCTACAGCCCCAAAATATTTCAGCGATGTGGTTCCGTAAAATATTTGGGGGGTCTACACCCCCAAAATATTTGACGGATGGGGTTCCGTCAAAATATTTGAGGGGTCTACACCCCCAGAATATTTCACGGATGTGGTTCCGTCAAATATTTGGGGGGTCTACACCCCCAAAATATTTCACGGATGTGGTTCCGTCAAATATTTGGGGGGTCTGCACCCCCAAAAAATTTGACGGATAGGGTTCCTTCAAATAGTTGGGGGCTGTACACGCCCCAAATATTCCACGGATGTGGTTCCGTCAAATATTTGGGGGTTGTAGACCCCCAGAATAATTCACGGATGTGGTTCCGTCAAATATTTCGGGGGTCTACATCCCCAGAATATTTCACGGATGTGTTTCCGTCAAATATTTGGGGGGTCTACAGCCCCAAAATATTTCACGGATGTGGTTCCGTCAAATATTTGGAGGGTCTACACCCCCCAAAAATTTCACGGATGGGGTTCGGTCAAATATTTGGGGGGTCTACACCCCCCAAAATATTTCACGGATGTGGTTGTGTCAAATATTTGGGGGCTGTAGACCCCCCAAATGTTTCACGGATGTGGTTCGGTCAAATATTTGGGGGCTGTACACCCCCCAAATATTTCACAGATGTGGTTCCGTCAAATATTTGGGGGGTCTACACCCCCCAAATATTTCACGGATGTGGTTCCGTCAAATATTTGGGGGGTCTACAGCCCCAAAATATTTCACGGACGTGGTTCCGTCAAATATTTGGGGGCTGTAGACCCCAGAATATTTCACCGATCGGGCTCCGTCAAATATTTGGGGGGTCTACACCCCCCAAATGTTTCGAGGATGTGGTTCCATCAAATATTTGGGGGGTCTACACCCCAAGAAAATTTCACGGATGTGTTTCCGTCAAATATTTGGGGGGTCTATAGCCCCAAAATATTTCACCGATGTGGTTCCGTCAAATATTTCGGGGGTCTACGACCCCAAAAAATTTCACGGATGGGGTTCGGTCAAATATTTGGGGGGTCTACACCCCCCAAATATTTCACGGATGTGGTTCTGTCAAATATTTGGGGGCTGTAGACCGCAAGAATATTTCACGGATGGGGCTCCGTCGAATATTTGAGGGTCTACGGCCCCCAAATATTTCACGGATGTGGTTCCATCAAATATTTGGGGGGTCTACAGCCCCAGAATATTTCACGGATGTGGTTCCGCCAAAGATTTGGGGGGTCTACACCCCCCAAATATTTCACGGATGGGGTTCCGTCAAATATTTGGGGGCTGTAGACCCCCAGAATATTTCACGGATTGGGTTCCGTCAAATATTTGGGGGCTGTAGACCCCCAAAATATTTCACGGATGTGGTTCCGTCAAATATTTGGGGGGTCTGCACCCCCAGAATATTTCACGGATGTGGTTCCGTCAAATATTTGGGGGGTCTACACCCGCAAAATATTTCACGGATGTGGTTCCGTGAAAGTATTTGGGGGGTCTACACCCCCAAAATATTTGACGGATGAGGTTCCTTCAAATATTTGGGGGCTGTACAGCCCCCAAATATTTCACGGATGTGGTTCCGTCAAATATTTGGGGGGTCTACGACCCCGAAATATTCCACGGATGTGGTTCCGTCAAATATTTGGGGGGTCTACACCCCCAAAATATTTCACGGATGGGGTTCCGTCAAATATTTGGGGGCTGTAGACCCCCAAAATATTTGACGGATGGGGTTCCGTCAAATATTTGGGGGGTCTACACCCCCCAAATATTTCACGGATGTGGTTCCGTCAAATATTTGGGGGGTCTGCACCCCCAGAATATTTCACGGATGTGGTTCCGTCAAATATTTGGGGGGTCTACACCCCCAAAATATTTCACGGATGTGGTTCCGTGAAAGTATTTGGGGGGTCTACACCCCCAAAATATTTGACGGATGAGGTTCCTTCAAATATTTGGGGGCTGTACAGCCCCCAAATATTTCACGGATGTGGTTCCGTCAAATATTTGGGGGGTCTACACCCCCGAAATATTTCACGGATGTGGTTCCGTCAAATATTTGGGGGGTCTACAGCCCCAAAATATTTCACGGATGTGGTTCCGTCAAATATTTGGGGGGTCTACAGCCCCAAAATATTTCAGCGATGTGGTTCCGTAAAATATTTGGGGGGTGTACACCCCCCAAAATATTTGACGGATGTGGTTCCGTCAAATATTTGGGGGGTCTACACCCCCCAAATATTTCACGGATGTGGTTCCGTCAAATATTTGGGGGGTCTACAACCCCGAAATATTTCACGGATGTGGTTCCGTCAAATATTTGGGGGGTCTACAGCCCCAAAATATTTCAGGGATGTGGTTCCGTCAAATATTTGGGGGCTGTACACCCCCAGAATATTTCACGGATGGGGTTCCGTCAAATATTTGGGGGCTGTAGACCCCCAAAATATTTCAGAGATGGGGTTCCGTCAAATATTTGGGGGGTCTACACCCCCCAAATATTTCACGGATGTGGTTCCGTCAAATATTTGGGGGGTCTACACCCCCAGAATATTTCACGGATGTGGTTCCGTCAAATATTTGGGGGGTCTACACCCCCAAAATATTTCACAAATGGGGTTCCGTCAAATATATGGGGGCTGTAGACCCCCAGAATATTTCACGGATGTGGTTCCGTCAAATATTTGGGGGGTCTACACCGCCAGAATATTTCACGGATGGGGTTCCGTCAAATATTTGGGGGTCTACACCCCCCAAATATTTCAGGGATGTGGTTCCGTCAAATATTTGGGGGGTCTACACCCCCAGAATATTTCACGGATGTGGTTCCGTAAAATATTTGGGGGGTGTACACCCCCCAAAATATTTGACGGATGTGGTTCCGTCAAATATTTGGGGGGTCTACACCCCCCAAATATTTCACGGATGTGGTTCCGTCAAATATTTGGGGGCCGTACACCCCCCAAATATTTCACGGATGTGGTTCCGTCAAATATTTGGAGGGTCTACACCCCCAGAATATTTAACGGATGTGGTTCCGTAAAATATTTGGGGGGTCTACACCCCCCAAATATTGCACGGATGTGGTTCCGTCAAATACTTGGGGGGTCTACACCCCCAAAATATTTCACGGATGTGGTTCCGTCAAATATTTGGGGGGTCTACACGCCCCAAATATTTCACGGATGTGGTTCCGTCAAATATTTGGGGGCTGTAGACCCCAAGAATGTTTCACGGATGGGGCTCCGTCAAAATATTTGGGGGGTCTACACCCCCCAAATATTTCACGGATGTGGTTCCATCAAATATTTGGGGGGTCAACACCCCCAGAATATTTCACGGATGTGGTTCCTTCAAATATTTGGGGGGTCTACACCCCCAAAATATTTGACGGATGGGGTTCCGTCAAATATTTGGGGGCTGTAGACCCCCAAAATATTTCAGAGATGGGGTTCCGTCAAATATTTGGGGGCTGTACACCCCCCAAATATTCCACGGATGTGGTTCCGTCAAATATTTGGGGGGTCTACACCCCCAGAATATTTCACGGATGGGGTTCCGTCAAATATTTGGGAGTCTACATCCCCCAAATATTTGAAGGATGTGGTTCCGTCAAATATTTGGGGGGTCTACACCCCCGAAAATATTTCACAGATGTGGTTCCGTCAAATATTTGGGGGGTGTACACCCCCCAAATATTTCACGGATGTGGTTCCGCCAAATATTTGGGGGGTCTACACCCCCCAAATATTTCACGGATGTGGTTCCGTCAAATATTTGGGGGGTCTACACCCCCCAAATATTTCACGGATGTGGTTCCGTCAAATATTTGGGGGGTCTACACGCCCCAAACATTTCACGGATGTGGTTCCGTCAAATATTTGGGGGCTGTAGACCCCAAGAATATTTCACGGATGTGGTTCCGTAAAATATTTGGGGGCTGTACACCCCCCAAATATTTCACGGATGTGGTACCGTCAAATATTTGGGGGGTCTACAGCCCCAAAATATTTCACGGATGTGGTTCCGTCAAACATTTGGGGGCCGTACACCCCCCAAATATTTCAGGGATGTGGTTCCGTCAAATATTGGGGGGGTCTACAGCCCCAAAATATTTCACGGATGGGGTTCCGTCAAATATTTGGGGGGTCTGCACCCCAAAAATATTTCAGGGATGGGGTTCTGTCAAATATTTGGGGGCTGTAGACCCCCAAAATATTTGACGGATGGGGTTCCATCAAATATTTGGGGGCTGTAGACCCCCAAATTATTTCAGAGATGGGGTTCCGTCAAATATTTGGGGGCTGTACACCCCACAAATATTCCACGGATGTGGTTCCGTCAAATATTTGGGGGGTCTACAGCCCCAGAATATTTCACGGATGTGGTACCGTCAAATATTTGGGGGGTCTACACCCCAAAAATTTTTGACGGATGGGGTTCCGTCAAATATTTGGGGGCTGTAGACCCCCCAAATATTTCACGGATGGGGTTCCGTCAAATATTTGGGGGCTGTACACCCCCCAAATATTCCACGAATGTGGTTCCTTCAAATATTTGGGGGGTCTACAGCCCCAGAATATTTCACGGATGTGGTTCCGTCAAATATTTGGGGGGTCTACACCCCCAAAATATTTCAGAGATGTGGTTCCGTCAAATATTTGGGGGCTGTAGACCCCCAGAATATTTCACGGATGTGGTTCCGTCAAATATTTGGGGGGTCTACACCCCCAAAATATTTCAGGGATGGGGTTCCGTCAAATATTTGGGGGTCTACATCCCCCAAATATTTCACGGATGTGGTTCCGTCAAATATTTGGGGGGTCTACACCCCCAAAATATTTCACAGATGTGGTTCCGTCAAATATTTGGGGGGTGTACACCCCCCAAATATTTCACGGATGTGGTTCGGCCAAATATTTGGGGGGTCTACACCCCCCAAATATTTCACGGATGTGGTTCCGTCAAATATTTGGGGGGTGTACACCCCCCAAATATTTCAGGGATGTGGTTCCGTCAAACATTTGGGGGGTCTACATCCCCCAAATATTTCACGGATGTGGTTCCGTCAAATATTTGGGGGGTCTACATCCCCAAAAAATTTTACGGATGTGGTTCCGTCAAATATTTGGGGGGTCTACACCCCCCAAATATTTCACGGATGTGGTTCCGTCAAATATTTGGGGGGTCTACACCCCCCAAATATTTCACGGATGGGGTTCCGTCAAATATTTGGGGGCTGTAGACCCGCAGAATATTTCACGGATGGGGTTCCGTCATATATTTGGGGGGTCTACACCCCCAAGAATATTTCACGGATGGGGTTCCGTCAAATGATTGGGGGATCTACACCCCCCAAATATTTCACGCATGTGGTTCCGTCAAATATTTGGGGGCTGTAGACCCCAAGAATATTTCACGGATGGGGCTCCGTCAAATATTTGGGGGGTGTACACCCCCCAAATATTTCACGGATGTGGTTCGGCCAAATATTTGGGGGGTCTACACCCCCCAAATATTTCACGGATGTGGTTCCGTCAAATATTTGGGGGGTGTACACCCCCCAAATATTTCAGGGATGTGGTTCCGTCAAACATTTGGGGGGTCTACACCCCCCAATTATTTCACGGATGTGGTTCCGTCAAATATTTGGGGGGTCTACATCCCCAAAAAATTTTACGGATGTGGTTCCGTCAAATATTTGGGGGGTCTACACCCCCCAAATATTTCACGGATGTGGTTCCGTCAAATATTTGGGGGGTCTACACCCCCCAAATATTTCACGGATGGGGTTCCGTCAAATATTTGGGGGCTGTAGACCCGCAGAATATTTCACGGATGGGGTTCCGTCATATATTTGGGGGGTCTACACCCCCAGAATATTTCACGGATGGGGTTCCGTCAAATGATTGGGGGATCTACACCCCCCAAATATTTCACGCATGTGGTTCCGTCAAATATTTGGGGGCTGTAGACCCCAAGAATATTTCACGGATGGGGCTCCGTCAAATATTTGGGGGGTCTACACCCCCCAAATATTTCTACGGATGTGGTTCCATCAAATATTTGGGGGGTCTACACCCCCAGAATATTTCACGGATGTGGTTCCGTCAAATATTTGGGGGGTCTACACCCCCAAAATATTTCACAGATGTGGTTCCGTCAAATATTTGGGGGGTGTACACCCCCCAAATATTTCACGGATGTGGTTCCGCCAAATATTTGGGGGGTCTACACCCCCCAAAATATTTCACGGATGTGGTTCCGTCAAATATTTGGGGGGTGTACACCCCCCAAATATTTCACGGATGGGGTTCCGTCAAATTTTTGGGGGGTCTACACCCCCCAAATATTTCACGGATGTGGTTCCGTCAAATATTTGGGGGGTCTACACGCCCCAAATATTTCACGGATGTGGTTCCGTCAAATATTTGGGGGCTGTAGACCCCAAGAATATTTCACGGATGGGGCTCCGTCAAATATTTGGGGGGTCTACATCCCCCAAATATTTCACGGATGTGGTTCCGTCAAAAATTTGGGGGGTCTACGACCCCAGAATATTTCACCGATGTGGTTCCGTAAAATATTTGGGGGCTGTACACCCCCCAAATATTTCACGGATGTGGTACCGTCAAATATTTGGGGGGTCTACAGCCCCAAAATATTTCACGGATGTGGTTCCGTCAAACATTTGGGGGCCGTACACCCCCCAAATATTTCAGGGATGTGGTTCCGTCAAATATTGGGGGGGTCTACAGCCCCAAAATATTTCACGGATGGGGTTCCGTCAAATATTTGGGGGGTCTGCACCCCCAAAATATTTCACGGATGGGGTTCTGTCAAATATTTGGGGGCTGTAGACCCCCAAAATATTGGACGGATGGGGTTCCGTCAAATATTTGGGGGCTGTAGACCCCCAAATTATTTCAGAGATGGGGTTCCGTCAAATATTTGGGGGCTGTACACCCCACAAATATTCCACGGATGTGGTTCCTTCAAATATTTGGGGGTCTACATCCCCCAAATATTTCACGGATGTGGTTCCGTCAAATATTTGGGGGGTCTACACCCCCAAAATATTTCACAGATGTGGTTCCGTCAAAAATTTGGGGGGTGTACACCCCCCAAATATTTCACGGATGTGGTTCGGCCAAATATTTGGGGGGTCTACACCCCCCAAATATTTCACGGATGTGGTTCCGTCAAATATTTGGGGGGTGTACACCCCCCAAATATTTCAGGGATGTGGTTCCGTCAAATATTTGGGGGGTCTACACCCCCCAAATATTTCACGGATGTGGTTCCGTCAAATATTTGGGGGGTCTACATCCCCAAAATATTTCACGGATGTGGTTCCGTCAAATATTTGGGGGGTCTACACCCCCCAAATATTTCACGGATGTGGTTCCGTCAAATATTTGGGGGGTCTACACCCCCCAAATATTTCACGGATGGGGTTCCGTCAAATATTTGGGGGCTGTAGACCCGCAGAATATTTCACGGATGGGGTTCCGTCATATATTTGGGGGGTCTACACCCCCAGAATATTTCATGGATGGGGTTCCGTCAAATATTTGGGGGATCTACAGCCCCCAAATATTTCACGGATGTGGTTCCGTCAAATATTTGGGGGCTGTAGACCCCAAGAATATTTCACGGATGGGGCTCCGTCAAATATTTGGGGGGTCTACACCCCCCAAATATTTCTACGGATGTGGTTCCATCAAATATTTGGGGGGTCTACACCCCCAGAATATTTCACGGATGTGGTTCCATCAAATATTTGGGGGCTGTACACCCCCCAAATATTTCACGGATGTGGTACCGTCAAATGTTTGGGGGGTCTACAGCCCCGAAATATTTCACGGATGTGGTTCCGTCAAATATTTGGGGGCTGTACACCCCCAGAATATTTCACGGATGTGGTTCCGTCAAATATTTGGGGGGTCTACACCCCCAAAATATTTCACGGATGTGGTTCCGTCAAATATTTGGGGGGTCTACACCCCCCAAATATTTCACGGATGTGGTTCCGTCAAATACTTGGGGGGTCTACACCCTCCCAAAAAAAAACGGATGTGGTTCCGTCAAATATTTGGGGGGTCTACAGCCCCCGAATATTTCACGGATGTGGTTCCGTAAAATATTTGGGGGCTGTAGACCCCAAGAATATTTCACGGATGGGGCTCCGTCAAATATTTGGGGGGTATACACCCCCAGAATATTTCACGGATGTGGTTCCATCAAATATTTGGGGGGTCTACACCCCCAGAATATTTCACGGATGTGGTTCCGTCAAATATTTGGGGGCTGTACAACCCCCAAATATTTCACGGATGTGGTACCGTCAAATATTTGGGGGGTCTACAGCCCCAAAATATTTCACGGATGTGGTTCCGTCAAATATTTGGGGGCTGTAGACCCCCAGAATATTTCACGGATTCCGTCAAACATTTGGGGGCCGTACACCCCCCAAATATTTCACGGATGTGGTTCCGTCAAATATTGGGGGGGGCCTAGAGCCCAAAAATATTTCACAGATGGGGTTCCGTCAAATATTTGGGGGTCTACATCCCCCAAAATATTTCACGGATGGGGTTCCGTCAAATATTTGGGGGGTCTACATCCCCAAAATATTTCACGGATGTGGTTCCGTCAAATATTTGGGGGCTGTACAGCCCCAGGATATTTCACGGATGTGGTTCCATCAAATATTTGGGGGCCGTACAGGCCAAAAATATTTCACGGATGTGGTTCCGTCAAATATTGGGGGGGTCTACAGCCCCAAAATATTTCACGGATGGGGTTCCGTCAAATATTTGGGGGGTCTACATCCCCCAAAATATTTCACGGATGGGGTTCCGTCAAATAAGTGGGGGGTGTACAGGCCCAAAATATTTCACACATGGGGTTCCGTCAAATATTTGGGGGGTCTACACCCTCCAAATATTTCACGGATGTGGTTCCGTCAAATATTTGGGGGGTCTACACCCCCAAAATATTTCACGGATGTGGTTCCGTCAAATATTTGGGGGGTCTACACCCCCCAAATATTTCACGGATGGGGTTCCGTCAAATATTTGGGGGGTCTACACCCCCCAAATATTTCACGGATGGGGTTCCGTCAAATATTTGGGGGGTCTACACCCCCCAAATATTTCACGGATGGGGTTCCGTCAAATATTTGGGGGCTGTACACCCCCAGAATATTTCACGGATGTGGTTCCGTCAAATATTGGGGGGGTCTACAGCCCCAAAATATTTCACGGATGGGGTTCCGTCAAATATTTGGGTGGTCTACACTCCCAAAATATTTGACGGATGGGGTTCTGTCAAATATTTGGGGGCTGTAAACCCCCAAAATATTTGACGGATGGGGTTCCGTCAAATATTTGGGGGCTGTAGACCCCCAAAATATTTCAGAGATGGGGTTCCGTCAAATATTTGGGGGCTGTACACCCCCCAAATATTCCACGGATGTGGTTCCGTCAAATATTTGGGGGGTCTACAGCCCCAGAATATTTCACGGATGTGGTTCCGTCGAATATTTGGGGGGTCTACACCCCCAAAATATTTGACGGATGGGGTTCCGTCAAATATTTGGGGGGTCTACACCCCCAAAATATTTCACAGATGTGGTTCCGTCCAATATTTGGGGGGTCTACAGCCCCCAAATATTTCACGGATGTTGTTCCGTCAAATATTTGGGGGGTGTACACCCCCCAAATATTTCACGGATGTGGTTCCGTCAAATATTTGGGGGGTCTACACCCCCCAAATATTTCACGGATGTGGTTCCGTCAAATATTTGGGGGGTCTACACCCCCAAAATATTTCACGGATGTGGTTCCGTCAAATATTTGGGGGCTGTAGACCCCAAGAATATTTCACGGATGGGGCTCCGTCAAATATTTGGGGGCTGTAGACCCCAAGAATATTTCACGGATGTGGTTCCATCAAATATTTGGGGGGTCTGCGAGCCCAGAATATTTCACGGATGTGGTTCCGTCAAATATTTGGGGGCTGTACACCCCCCAAATATTTCACGGATGTGGTACCGTCAAATATTTGGGGGGTCTACAGCCCCAAAATATTTCACGGATGGGGTTCCGTCAAATATTTGGGGGCTGTAGACCCCCAGAATATTTCACGGATGGGGTTCCGTCAAGTATTTGGGGGCTCCACACCCCCAGAATATTTCACTGATGGGGTTCCGTCAAATATTTGGGGGGTCTACACCCCCAAAATATTTCACGGATGGGGTTCTGTCAAATATTCGTGGGCTGTAGACCCCCAAAATATTTGAAGGATGGGGTTCCGTCAAATATTTGGGGGCTGTACAACCCCCAAATATTCCACGGCTGTGGTTCCGTCAAATATTTGAAGGGTCTACAGCCCCTGAATATTTCACGGATGTGGTTCCGTCAAATATTTGGGGGGTCTACACCCCCAAAATATTTGACGGATGGGGTTCCATCAAATATTTGGGGGCTGTAGACCCGCAAAATATTTCACGGAAGGGGTTCCGTCAAATATTTGGGGGCTGTACACCCCCCAAATATTCCACGGATGTGATTCCGTCAAATATTTGGGGGGTCTACAGCCCCAGAATATTTCACGGATGGGGTTCCATCAAATATTTGGGGGTCTACATCCCCCAAATATTTCACGGATGTGGTTCCGTCACATATTTGGGGGGTCTACACCCCCAAAATATTTCACAGATGTGGTTCCGTCAAATATTTGGGGGGTGTACACCCCCAAAATATTTCACGGATGTGGTTCCGTCAAATATTTGGGGGGTCTACAACCCCCAAATATTTCACGGATGTGGTTCCGTCAAATATTTGGGGGGTCTACACCCCCCAAATATTTCACGGATGTGGTTCCGTCAAATATTTGGGGGGTCTACACCCCCCAAATATTTCACGGATGGGGTTCCGTCAAATATTTGGGGGTTGTAGAACCCCAGAATATTTCACGGATGTGGTTCCGTCAAATATTTGGGGGGTCTACACCCCCAGAATATTTCACGGATGGGGTTCCGTCAAATATTTGGGGGGTCTACACCCCCCAAATATTTCACGGATGTGGTTCCGTCAAATATTTGGGGGCTGTAGACCCCAAGAATATTTCAGGGATGGGGCTCCGTCAAATATTTGGGGGGTCTACACCCCCCAAATATTTCACGGATGTGGTTCCATCAAATATTTGGGGGGTCTACAGCCCCAGAATATTTCACGGATGGGGTTCCGTCAAATATTTGGGGGGTCTACACCCCCCAAATATTTGACGGATGTGGTTCCGTCAAATATTTGGGGGGTCTACACCCCCCAAATATTTCACGGATGTGGTTCCGTCAAATATTTGGGGGGTGTACACCCCCAAAATATTTCACGGATGTGGTTCCGTCAAATATTTGGGGGGTCTACAACCCCCAAATATTTCACGGATGTGGTTCCGTCAAATATTTGGGGGGTCTACACCCCCAATATATTTCACGGATGTGGTTCCGTCAAATATTTGGGGGGTCTACACCCCCCAAATATTTCACGGATGTGGTTCCGTCAAATATTTGGGGGGTCTACACCCCCCAAATATTTCACGGATGGGGTTCCGTCAAATATTTGGGGGTTGTAGAACCCCAGAATATTTCACGGATGTGGTTCCGTCAAATATTTGGGGGGTCTACACCCCCAGAATATTTCACGGATGGGGTTCCGTCAAATATTTGGGGGGTCTACACCCCCCAAATATTTCACGGATGTGGTTCCGTCAAATATTTGGGGGCTGTAGACCCCAAGAATGTTTCAGGGATGGGGCTCCGTCAAATATTTGGGGGGTCTACACCCCCCAAATATTTCACGGATGTGGTTCCATCAAATATTTGGGGGGTCTACAGCCCCAGAATATTTCACGGATGTGGTTCCGTCAAATATTTGGGGGGTCTACACCCCCCAAATATTTCACGGATGTGGTTCCGTCAAATGTTTGGGGGGTCTACAGCCCCAAAATATTTCACGGAAGTGGTTCCGTCAAATATTTGGGGGGTCTACACCCCCAGAATATTTCACGGATGTGGTTCCGTCAAATACTTGGGGGGTCTACACCCCCAAAATATTTCACGGATGTGGTTCCGTCAAATATTTGGGGGGTCTACAGGCCCCAAATATTTCACGGATGTGGTTCCGTACAATATTTGGGGCCTGTAGACCCCAAGAATATTTCACCGATGGGGCTCCGTCAAATATTTGGGGGGTCTACACCCCCCAAATATTTCACGGATGTGGTTCCGTCAAATATTTGGGGGGTCTACACCCCCAGAATATTTCACGGATGTGGTTCCGTCAAATATTTGGGGGCTGTACACCCCCCAAATATTTCACGGATGTGGTACCGTCAAATATTTGGGGGGTCTACAGCCCCAAAATATTTCACGGATGTGGTTCCGTCAAATATTTGGGGGCTGTAGACCCCAAGAATATTTCACGGATAGGGCTCCGTCAAATATTTGGGGGCTGTACACCCCCAGCATATTTCACGGATGTGGTTCCGTCAAATATTTGGGGGCCGTACACCCCCCAAATATTTCACGGATGTGGTTCCGTCAAATATTTGGGGGGTCTACAGCCCCAAAATGTTTCACGGATGGGGTTACGTCAAATATTTGGGGGGTCTACATCCCCCAAAAAATTTCACGGATGGGGTTCCGTCAAATATTTGGGGGTTTACAACCTCCAAATATTTCACGGATGTGGTTCCGTCAAATATTTGGGGGGTCTACATCCCCCAAATATTTCACGGATGTGGTTCCGTCAAATATTTGGGGGGTGTACACCCCCCCAAATATTTCACGGATGTGGTTCCGTAAAATATTTGGGGGGTCTACAGCCCCAGAATATTTCACGGATGTGGTTCCGTGAAATATTTGGGGGGTCTACACCCCCAGAATATTTCACGGATGTGGTTCAGTCAAATATTTGGGGGGTCTACACCCCCCAAATATTTCACGGATGTGGTTCCGTCAAATATTTGGGGGGTCTACACCCCCAAAATATTTCACGGATGTGGTTCCGTCAAATATTTGGGGGCTGTAGAACCCAAGAATATTTCACGGATGGGGCTCCGTCAAATATTTGGGGGCTGTAGACCCCAAGAATATTTCACGGATGTGGTTCCATCAAATATTTGGGGGGTCTGCACCCCCAGAATATTTCACGGATGTGGTTCCGTCAAATATTTGGGGGCTGTACACCCCCCAAATATTTCACGGATGTGGTACCGTCAAATATTTGGGGGCTCTACAGCCCCAGAATATTTCACGGATGGGGTTCCGTCAAATATTTGGGGGCTGTAGACCCCCAGAATATTTCACGGATGGGGTTCCGTCAAATATTTGGGGGCTGCACACCCCCAGAATATTTCACGGATTCCGTCAATCATTTGGGGGCCGTACACCCCCCAAATATTTCACGGATGTGGTTCCGTCAAATATTGGGGGGGACTACAGCCCCAAAATATTTCACGGATGGGGTTCCGTCAAATATTTGGGGGGTCTACACCCCCAAAATATTTCACGGATGTGGTTCCGTCAAATATTTGGGGGGTCTACAGCCCCAGAATATTTCACGGATGTGGTTCCGTCAAATATTTGGGGGGTCTACACCCCCAAAATATTTGACGGATGGGGTTCCGTCAAATATTTGGGGGCTGTAGACCCCCAAAATATTTCACGGATGGGGTTCCGTCAAATATTTGGGGGCTGTACACCCCCCAAATATTCCACGGATGTGATTCCGTCAAATATTTGGGGGGTCTACAGCCCCAGAATATTTCACGGATGGGGTTCCGTCAAATATTTGGGGGTCTACATCCCCCAAATATTTCACGGATGTGGTTCCGTCAAATATTTGGGGGGTCTACACCCCCAAAATATTTCACAGATGTGGTTCCGTCAAATATTTGGGGGGTGTACACCCCCAAAATATTTCACGGATGTGGTTCCGTCAAATATTTGGGGGGTCTACAACCCTCAAATATTTCACGGATGTGGTTCCGTCAAATATTTGGGGGGTCTACACCCCCAAAATATTTCACGGATGTGGTTCCGTCAAATATTTGGGGGGTCTACACCCCCCAAATATTTCACGGATGTGGTTCCGTCAAATATTTGGGGGGTCTACACCCCCCAAATATTTCACTGATGGGGTTCCGTCAAATATTTGGGGGTTGTAGAACCCCAGATTATTTCACGGATGTGGTTCCGTCAAATATTTGGGGTGTCTACACCCCCAGAATATTTCACGGATGGGGTTCCGTCAAATATTTGGGGGGTCTACACCCCCCAAATATTTCACGGATGTGGTTCCGTCAAATATTTGGGGGCTGTAGACCCCAAGAATATTTCAGGGATGGGGCTCCGTCAAATATTTGGGGGGTCTACACCCCCCAAATATTTCACGGATGTGGTTCCATCAAATGTTTGGGTGGTCTACAGCCCCAGAATATTTCACGGATGGGGTTCCGTCAAATATTTGGGGGGTCTACACCCCCAGAATATTTCACGGATGTGGTTCCGTCAAATGTTTGGGGGGTCTACAGCCCCAAAATATTTCACGGATGTGGTTCCGTCAAATATTTGGGGGGTCTACACCCCCAGAATATTTCACGGATGTGGTTCCGTAAAATATTTGGGGGATGTACTCCCCCCAAATATTTCACGGATGGGGTTCCGTCAAATATTTGGGGGGTCTACACCCCCAAAATATTTCACGGATGTGGTTCCGTCAAATATTTGGGGGGTCTACAGCCCCCAAATATTTCACGGATGTGGTTCCGTAAAATATTTGGGGCCTGTAGACCCCAAGAATATTTCACGGATGGGGCTCCGTCAAATATTTGGGGGGTCTACACCCCCCAAATATTTCACGGATGTGGTTCCGTCAAATATTTGGGGGGTCTACACCCCCAGAATATTTCACGGATGTGGTTCCGTCAAATATTTGGGGGCTGTACACCCCCCAAATATTTCACGGATGTGGTACCGTCAAATATTTGGGGGGTCTACAGCCCCAAAAATATTTCACGGATGTGGTTCCGTCAAATATTTGGGGGCTGTAAACCCCCAGAATATTTCACGGATGTGGTTCCGTCAAATATTTGGGGGCTGTACACCCTCAGCATATTTCACGGATGTGGTTCCTTCAAATATTTGGGGGCCGTACACCCCCCAAATATTTCACGGATGTGGTTCCGTCAAATATTTGGGGGCTGTACACCCCCCAAATATTTCACGGATGTGGTACCGTCAAATATTTGGGGGGTCTACAGCCCCAAAATATTTCACGGATGTGGTTCCGTCAAATATTTGGGGGCTGTAAACCCCCAGAATATTTCACGGATGTGGTTCCGTCAAATATTTGGGGGCTGTACACCCTCAGCATATTTCACGGATGTGGTTCCTTCAAATATTTGGGGGCCGTACACCCCCCAAATATTTCACGGATGTGGTTCCGTCAAATATTTGGGGGGTCTACAGCCCCAAAATGTTTCACGGATGGGGTTCCGTCAAATATTTGGGGGGTCTAAATCCCCCAAAAAATTTCACATATGGGGTTCCGTCAAATATTTGGGGGTTTACACCCCCCAAATATTTCACGGATGTGGTTCCATCAAATATTTGGGGGGGCTACATCCCCCAAATATTTCACGGATGTGGTTCCGTCAAATATTTGGGGGGTGTACACCCCCCAAAATATTTCACGGATGTGGTTCCGTAAAATATTTGGGGGGTCTACAGCCCCAGAATATTTCACGGATGTGGTTCCGTGAAATATTTGGGGGGTCTACACCCCCAGAATATTTCACGGATGTGGTTCCGTCAAATATTTGGGGGGTCTACACCCCCCAAATATTTCATGGATGGGGTTCCGTCAAATGTTGGGGGGGTCTACAGCCCCAAAATATTTCACGGATGGGGTTCCGTCAAATATTTGGGGGGTCTACATCCCCCAAAATATTTCACGGATCGGGTTCCGTCAAATATTTTGGGGTTTACACCCCCCAAATTTTTCACAGATGTGGTTCCGTCAAATATTTGGGGGGTCTACATCCCCCAAATATTTCACGGATGTGGTTCCGTCAAATATTTGGGGGGTCTACACCCCCCAAATATTTCACGGATGTGGTTCCGTCAAATATTTGGGGGGTCTACACCCCCCAAATATTTCACGGATGGGGTTCCGTCAAATATTTGGGGGCTGTAGACCCCCAGAATATTTCACGGATGTGGTTCCGTCAAATATTTGGGGGGTCTACACCCCCAGAATATTTCACGGATGGGGTTCCGTCAAATATTTGGGGGGTCTACCCCCCTCAAATATTTCACGGATGTGGTTCCGTCAAATAATTGGGGGCTGTAGACCCCAAGTATATTTCACGGATGGGGCTCCGTCAAATATTTGGGGGGTCTACACCCCCAGAATGTTTCACGGATGGGGTTCCGTCAAATTTTTGGGGGGTCTACCCCCCTCAAATATTTCACGGATGTGGTTCCGTCAAATATTTGGGGGCTGTAGACCTCAAGAATATTTCACGGATGTGGTTCCATCAAATATTTGGGGGGTCTACGCCCCCCAAATATTTCACGGATGTGGTACCGTCAAATATTTGGGGGGTCTACAGCCCCAAAATATTTCACGGATGGGGCTCCGTCAAACATTTGGGGGCTGTACACCCCCAGAATATTTCACGGATGGGGTTCCGTCAAATATTTGGGGGCTGTAAACCCCCAGAATATTTCAAGGATGTGGTTCCGTCAAATATTTGGGGGCTGTACACCCCCCAAATATTTCACGGATGTGGTTCCGTCAAATATTGGGGGGGTCGACACCCCCAAAATATTTCACAGATGTGGTTCCGTCAAACATTTGGGGGGTCTACACCCCCAAAATATTTCACGGATGGGGTTCCGTCAAATATTTGGGGGCTGTAGACCCCCAAATTATTTCACGGATGTGGTTCCGTCAAATATTGGGGGGGTCTACAGCCCCAAAATATTTCACGGATGGGGTTCCGTCAAATATTTGGGGGGTCTACACCCCTAAAATATTTTACGGATGGGGTTCCGTCAAATATTTGGGGGCTGTACACCCCCCAAAAAATTTCACGGATGTGGTTCCGTCAAATATTTGGGGGGTCTATAGCCCCAGAAAATTTCACGGATGTGGTTCCGTCAAATATTTGGGGGGTCTACAGCCCCAGAATATTTCACGGATGTGGTTCCGTCAAATATTTGGGGGGTCTACAGCCCCAGAATATTTCACGGATGTGGTTTCGTCAAATATTTGGGGGGTCTACACCCCCAGAATATTTCACGGATGTGGTTCCGTCAAATATTTGGGGGGTCTACACCCCCAGAATATTTCACGGATGGGGTTCCGTCAAATATCTTGGGGGTCTACACCCCCCGGATATTTCACGGATGTGGTTCCGTCAAATATCTGGGGGGTGTACGACCCTCAAATATTTCACGGATGTGGTTCCGTCAAATATTTGTGGGGTCTACGACCCCCAAATATTTCACGGATGTGGTTCCGTCAAATATTTGGGGGGTCTACACCCCCAAAATATTTCATGGATGTGGTTCCGTCAAATATTTGGGGGGTCTACACCCCCCAAATATTTCACGGATGTGGTTCCGTCAAATATTTGGGGGGTGTACACCCCCCAAATATTTCACGGATGTGGTTCCGTCAAATATTTGGGGGGTCTACACGCCCCAAATATTTCACGGATGTGGTTCCGTCAAATATTTGGGGGTTCTACACCCCCAAAATATTTCACGGATGTGGTTCCGTCAAATATTTGGGGGGTCTACACCCCCAAATATTTCACGGATGTGGTTCCGTCAAATATTTGGGGGGTCTACACCCCCAAAATATTTCACGGATGGGGTTCCGTCAAATATTTGGGGGTTGTAGAACCCCAGAATATTTCACGGATGTGGTTCCGTCAAATATTTGGGGGGTCTACACCCCCAGAATATTTCACGGATGGGGTTCCGTCACATATTTGGGGGGTGTACATCCCCCAAATATTTCACGGATGTGGTTCCGTCAAATATTTGTGGGGTCTACACCCCCCAAATATTTCACGGATGTGGTTCCGTCAAATATTTGGGGGGTCTACACCCCCCAAATGTTTCACGGATGGGGCTCCGTCAAATATTTGGGGGGTCTACACCCCCCAAATATGTCACGGATGTGGTTCCGTCAAATATTTGGGGGGTCTACACCCCCCAAATATTTCACGGATGTGGTTCCGCCAAATATTTGGGGGGTCTACACCCCGAAAATATTTCACGGATGTGGTTCCGTCAAATATTTGGGGGTGTACACCCCCCAAATATTTTAAGGATGTGGTTCCGTCAAATATTTGGGGGGTCTACAGCCCCAAAATATTTCACGGATGGGGTTCCATCAAATATTTGGGGGCTGTAGACCCCCAGAATATTTCACGGATGTGGTTCCGTCAAATATTTGGGGGCCGTACACCCCCCAAATATTCCACGGATGTGGTTCCGTCAAATATTTGGGGGGTCTACAGCCCCAAAATGTTTCACGGATGGGGTTCCGTCAAATATTTGGGGGGTCTACATCCCCCAAAAAATTTCACATATGGGGTTCCGTCAAATATTTGGGGGTTTACACCCCCCAAATATTTCACGGATGTGGTTCCGTCAAATATTTGGGGGGTCTACATCCCCCAAATATTTCACGGATGTGGTTCCGTCAAATATTTGGGGGGTGTACACCCCCCCAAATATTTCACGGATGTGGTTCCGTCAAATATTTGGGGGGTCTACAGCCCCAGAATATTTCACGGATGTGGTTCCGTGAAATATTAGGGGGGTCTACACCCCCAGAATATTTCACGGATGTGGTTCCGTCAAATATTTGGGGGGTCTACACCCCCCAAATATTTCACGGATGGGGTTCCGTCAAATGTTGGGGGGGTCTACAGCCCCAAAATATTTCACGGATGGGGTTCCATCAAATATTTGGGGGGTCTACATCCCCCAAAATATTTCACGGATGGGGTTCCGTCAAATATTTTGGGGTTTACACCCCCCAAATATTTCACGGATGTGGTTCCGTCAAATATTTGGGGGGTCTACATCCCCCAAATATTTCACGGATGTGGTTCCGTCAAATATTTGGGGGGTGTACACCCCCAGAATATTTCACGGATGTGGTTCCGTCAAATATTTGATGATCTACACCCCCAGAATATTTCACGGATGGGGTTCCGTCAAATATTTGGGGGGTCTACCCCCCTCAAATATTTCACGGATGTGGTTCCGTCAAATAATTGGGGGCTGTAGACCCCAAGAATATTTCACGGATGGGGCTCCGTCAAATATTTGGGGGGTCTACACCCCCAGAATATTTCACGGATGGGGTTCCGTCAAATATTTGGGGGGTCTACCCCCCTCAAATATTTCACGGATGTGGTTCCGTCAAATATTTGGGGGCTGTAGACCCCAAGAATATTTCACGGATGTGGTTCCATCAAATATTTGGGGGGTCTACGCCCCCCAAATATTTCACGGATGTGGTACCGTCAAATATTTGGGGGGTCTACAGCCCCAAAATATTTCGCGGATGGGGCTCCGTCAAATATTTGGGGGCTGTACACCCCCAGAATATTTCACGGATGGGGTTCCGTCAAATATTTGGGGGCTGTAAACCCCCAGAATATTTCAAGGATGTGGTTCCGTCAAATATTTGGGGGCCGTACACCCCCCAAATATTTCACGGATGTGGTTCCGTCCAATATTCGGGGGGTCGACACCCCCAAAATATTTCACAGATGTGGTTCCGTCAAACATTTGGGGGGTCTACACCCCCAAAATATTTCACGGATGGGGTTCCGTCAAATATTTGGGGGCTGTAGACCCCCAAATTATTTCACGGATGTGGTTCCGTCAAATATTGGGGGGGTCTACAGCCCCAAAATATTTCACGGATGGGGTTCCGTCAAATATTTTGGGGGTCTACACCCCTAAAATATTTTACGGATGGGGTTCCGTCAAATATTTGGGGGCTGTACACCCCCCAAATATTTCACGGATGTGGTTCCGTCAAATATTTGGGGGGTCTATAGCCCCAGAAAATTTCACGGATGTGGTTCCGTCAAATATTTGGGGGGTCTACACCCCCAAAATATTTCACGGATGTGGTACCGTCAAATATTTGGGGGGTCTACACCCCCAGAATATTTCACGGATGTGGTTCCGTCAAATATTTGGGGGGTCTACAGCCCCAGAATATTTCACGGATGTGGTTCCGTCAAATATTTGGGGGGTCTACACCCCCAGAATATTTCACGGATGTGGTTCCGTCAAATATTTGGGGGGTCTACACCCCCAGAATATTTCACGGATGGGGTTCCGTCAAATATCTTGGGGGTCTACACCCCCCGGATATTTCACGGATGTGGTTCCGTCAAATATCTGGGGGGTGTACGACCCCCAAATATTTCACGGATGTGGTTCCGTCAAATATTTGTGGGGTCTACGACCCCCAAATATTTCACGGATGTGGTTCCGTCAAATATTTGGGGGGTCTACACCCCCAAAATATTTCATGGATGTGGTACCGTCAAATATTTGGGGGGTCTACACCCCCAGAATATTTCACGGATGGGGTTCCGTCAAATATTTGGGGGGTGTACACCTCCCAAATATTTCACGGATGTGGTTCCGTCAAATATTTGTGGGGTCTACAGCCCCCAAATATTTCACTGATGTGGTTCCGTCAAATATTTGGGGGGTCTACACCCCCCAAATGTTTCACGGATGGGGCTCCGTCAAATATTTGGGGGGTGTACAGCCCCAGAATATTTCACGGATGTGGTTCCGTCAAATATTTGGGGGGTCTACACCCCCAGAATATTTCACGGATGTGGTTCCGTCAAATATTTGGGGGGTCTACACGCCCCAAATATTTCACGGATGTGGTTCCGTCAAATATTTGGGGGGTCTACACCCCCAAAATATTTCACGGATGTGGTTCCGTCAAATATTTGGGGGGTCTACACCCCCAAAATATTTCACGGATGGGGTTCCGTCAAATATTTGGGGGCTGTAGACCCCCAAATTATTTCACGGATGTGGTTCCGTCAAATATTGGGGGGGTCTACAGCCCCAAAATATTTCACGGATGGGGTTCCGTCAAATATTTTGGGGGTCTACACCCCTAAAATATTTTACGGATGGGGTTCCGTCAAATATTTGGGGGCTGTACACCCCCCAAATATTTCACGGATGTGGTTCCGTCAAATATTTGGGGGGTCTATAGCCCCAGAAAATTTCACGGATGTGGTTCCGTCAAATATTTGGGGGGTCTACACCCCCAAAATATTTCACGGATGTGGTACCGTCAAATATTTGGGGGGTCTACACCCCCAGAATATTTCACGGATGTGGTTCCGTCAAATATTTGGGGGGTCTACAGCCCCAGAATATTTCACGGATGTGGTTCCGTCAAATATTTGGGGGGTCTACACCCCCAGAATATTTCACGGATGTGGTTCCGTCAAATATTTGGGGGGTCTACACCCCCCAAATATTTCATGGATGTGGTTCCGTCAAATATTTGGGGGGTGTACACCCCCCAAATATTTCACGGATGTGGTTCCGTCAAATATTTGGGGGGTCTACACGCCCCAAATATTTCACGGATGTGGTTCCGTCAAATATTTGGGGGGTCTACACCCCCAAAATATTTCACGGATGTGGTTCCGTCAAATATTTGGGGGGTCTACACCCCCAAAATATTTCACGGATGGGGTTCCGTCAAATATTTGGGAGCTGTCGACCCCCAGAATATTTCACGGATGTGGTTCCGTCAAATATTTGGGGGGTCTACACCCCCAGAATATTTCACGGATGGGGTTCCGTCAAATATTTGGGGGGTGTACACCTCCCAAATATTTCACGGATGTGGTTCCGTCAAATATTTGTGGGGTCTACAGCCCCCAAATATTTCACTGATGTGGTTCCGTCAAATATTTGGGGGGTCTACACCCCCCAAATGTTTCACGGATGGGGCTCCGTCAAATATTTGGGGGGTGTACACCCCCCAAATATTTCACGGATGTGGTTCCGTCAAATATTTGGGGGGTCTACACCCCCCAAATATTTCACGGATGTGGTTCCGTCAAATATTTGGGGGGTCTGCAGCCCCAAAATATTTCACGGATGTGGTTCCGTCAAATATTTGGGGGGTGTACACCCCCCAAATATTTTAAGGATGTGGTTCCGTCAAATATTTGGGGGGTCTACAGCCCCAAAATATTTCACGGATGGGGTTCCATCAAATATTTGGGGGCTGTAGACCTCCAGAATATTTCACGGATGGGCTTCCGTCAAATATTTGGGGGCTGTAGACCCCCAGAATATTTCACGGATGTGGTTCCGTCAAATATTTGGGGGGTCTACACCCCCAGAATATTTCACGAATGGGGTTCCGTCAAATATTTGGGGGTCTACACCCCCCACATATTTCACGGATGTGGTTCCGTCAAATATTTGGGGGGTGTACGACCCCCAAATATTTCACGGATGTGGTTCCGTCAAATATTTGTGGGGTCTACACCCCCCAAATATTTCACGGATGTGGTTCCGTCAAATATTTGGGGGGTCTACACCCCCAAAATATTTCATGGATGTGGTTCCGTCAAATATTTGGGGGGTCTACACCCCCAAAATATTTCACGGATGTGGTTCCGTCAAATATTTGGGGGGTGTACACGCCCCAAATATTTCACGGATGTGGTTCCGTCAAATAATTGGGGGGTCTACACCCCCAAAATATTTCACGGATGGGGTTCCGTCAAATATTTGGGAGCTGTCGACCCCCAGAATATTTCACGGATGTGGTTCCGTCAAATATTTGGGGGGTGTACACCCCCCAAATATTTCACGGATGTGGTTCCGTCAAATATTTGGGGGGTCTACACCCCCCAAATATTTCACGGATGTGGTTCCGTGAAATATTTGGGGGGTCTACACCCCCAAAATATTTCACGGATGTGGTTCCGTCAAATATTTGGGGGGTCTACACCCCCAGAATATTTCACGGATGTGGTTCCGTAAAATATTTGGGGGGTGTACACCCCCCAAATATTTCACGGATGTGGTTCCGTAAAATTTTTGGGGGGTCTACACCCCCCAAATATTTCACGGATGTGGTTCCATCAAATATTTTGGGGGTGTACACCCCCCAAATATTTCACGGATGTGGTTCCGTCAAATATTTGGGGGGTCTACACCCCCCAAATATTTCACGGATGTGGTTCCGTCAAATATTTGGGGGGTCTACACCCCCAAAATATTTCACGGATGTGGTTCCGTCAAATATTTGGGGGGTGTACACCCCCCGGATATTTCACGGATGTGGTTCCGTCAAATATTTGGGGGGTCTACACGCCCCAAATATTTCACGGATGTGGTTCCGTCAAAATTTTGGGGGGTCTACACCCCCAAAATATTTCACGGATGTGGTTCCGTCAAATATTTGGGGGCTGTAGACCCCCAAAATATTTCACGGATGTGGTTCCGTCAAATATTTGGGGGGTCTACAGCCCCAAAATATTCCACGGATGGGGTTCCGTCAAATATTTGGGGGCTGTAGACCCCCAAAATATTTCACGGATGGGGTTCCGTCAAATATTTGGGGGCTGTACACCCCTAGAATATTTCACGGATGTGGTTCCGTCAAATATTGGGGGGGTCTACAGCCCCAAAATATTTCACGGATGGGGTTCTGTCAAATATTTGGGGGGTCTACACCCCCAGAATATTTCACGGATGTGGTTCCGTCAAATATTTGGGGGCTGTAGACCCCCAAAAATATTTGACGGATGGGGTTCCGTCAAATTTTTGGGGGCTGTAGACCCCCGAAATATTTGACGGATAGGGTCCGTCAAATATTTGGGGGGTCTACACCCCCAAAATATTCGATGAATGTATGTCCGTTAAATCTTTGGGGGGTCTACATCCCCAGAATATTTCACGGATGTGGTTCCGTCAAATATTTGGGGGGTCTACACCCCCCAAATATTTCATGGATGTGGTTCCGTGAAATATTTGGGTGGTCTGCACCCCCAGAATATTTCACGGATGTGGTTCTGTCAAATATTTGGGGGCTGTACATCCCCCAAATATTTCACGGATGTGGTTCCGTCAAATTTTTGGGGGGTCTACACCCCCAGAATAGTTCACGGATGGGGTTCCGTCAAATATTTGGGGGCTGTAGACCCCCAAAATATTTCACGGATGTGGTTCCGTCAAATATTTGGGGGGTGTACACCCCCCAAATATTTTAAGGATGTGGTTCCGTCAAATATTTGGGGGGTCTACAGCCCCAAAATATTTCACGGATGGGGTTCCATCAAATATTTGGGGGCTGTAGACCCCAAGAATATTTCACGGATGGGCTTCCGTCAAATATTTGGGGGCTGTAGACCCCCAGAATATTTCACGGATGTGGTTCCGTCAAATATTTGGGGGGTCTACAACCCCAGAATATTTCACGAATGGGGTTCCGTCAAATATTTGGGGGTCTACACCCCCCACATATTTCACGGATGTGGTTCCGTCAAATATTTGGGGGGTGTACGACCCCCAAATATTTCACGGATGTGGTTCCGTCAAATATTTGTGGGGTCTACACCCCCCAAATATTTCACGGATGTGGTTCCGTCAAATATTTCGGGGGTCTACACCCCCAAAATATTTCATGGATGTGGTTCCGTCAAATATTTGGGGGGTCTACACCCCCAAAATATTTCACGGATGTGGTTCCGTCAAATATTTGGGGGGTGTACACGCCCCAAATATTTCACGGATGTGGTTCCGTCAAATGATTGGGGGGTCTACACCCCCCAAATATTTCACGGATGTGGTTCCGTCAAATATTTGGGGGGTGTACACCCCCCGGATATTTCACGGATGTGGTTCCGTCAAATATTTGGGGGGTCTACAGCCCCAAAATATTTCACGGATGTGGTTCCGTCAAAATTTTGGGGGGTCTACACCCCCAAAATATTTCACGGATGTGGTTACGTCAAATATTTGCGGGGTCTACACCCCGAAAATATTTCACGGATGGGGTTCCGTCAAATATTTGGGAGCTGTCGACCCCCAGAATATTTCACGGATGTGGTTCCGTCAAATATTTGGGGGGTCTACACCCCCCAAATATTTCACGGATGTGGTTCCGTCAAATATTTGGGGGGTCTACACCCCCAAAATATTTCACGGATGTGGTTCCGTCAAATATTTGGGGGGTCTACACCCCCAGAATATTTCACGGATGTGGTTCCGTCAAATATTTGGGGGGTGTACACCCCCCAAATATTTCACGGATGTGGTTCCGTAAAATTTTTTGGGGGTCTACACCCCCCAAATATTTCACGGATGTGGTTCCATCAAATATTTGGGGGGTCTACACCCCCAAAATATTTCACGGATGTGGTTCCGTCAAATATTTGGGGGGTGTACACCCCCCAAATATTTCACGGATGTGGTTCCGTCAAATATTTGGGGGGTCTACACCCCCCAAATATTTCACGGATGTGGTTCCGTCAAATATTTGGGGGGTCTAGACCCCCAAAATTATTTCACGGATGTGGTTCCGTAAAATATTTGGGGGGTCTACTCCCCCAAAATATTTCACGGATGGGGTTCCGTCAAATATTTGGGGGCTGTAGACCCCCAGAATATTTCACGGATGTGGTTCCGTCAAATATTTGGGGGGTCTACACCCCCAGAATATTTCACGGATGGGGTTCCGTCAAATATTTGGGGGGTCTACACCCCCCAAATATTTCACAGATGTGGTTCCGTCAAATATTTGGGGGGTCTACACCCCCAGAATATTTCACGGATGTGGTTCCGTCAAATATTTGGGGGGTCTACACCCCCCAAATATTTCAAGGATGTGGTTCCGTCAAATATTTGGGGGGTCTACACCCCCAGAAGATTTCACGGATGTGCTTCCGTCAAATATTTGGGGGCTGTACACCCCCAAATATTTCACCGATGGGGTTCCGTCAAATATTTGGGGGCTGTAGACCCCCAAAATATTTCACGGATGGGGTTCCGTCAAATATTTGGGGGCTGTACACCCCTAGAATATTTCACGGATGTGGTTCCGTCAAATATTTGGGGGGTCTACACCCCCCAAATATTTCACGGATGTGCTTCCGTCAAATATTTGGGGGCTGTACACCCCCAAATATTTCACCAATGGGGTTCCGTCAAATATTTGGGGGCTGTAGACCCCCAAAATATTTCACGGATGGGGTTCCGTCAAATATTTGGGGGCTGTACACCCCTAGAATATTTCACGGATGTGGTTCCGTCAAATATTTGGGGGGTCTACAGCCCCAAAATATTTCACGGATGGGGTTCCGTCAAATATTTGGGGGCTGTAGACCCCCAAAATATTTCACGGATGGGGTTCCGTCAAATATTTGGGGGCTGTACACCCCTAGAATATTTCACGGATGTGGTTCCGTCAAATATTTGGGGGCCGTACACCCCCCAAATATTTCACGGATGTGGTTCCGTCAAATATTGGGGGGGTCTACAGCCCCAAAATATTTCACGGATGGGGTTCCGTCAAATATTTGGGGGGTCTACACCCCCAAAATATTTCACGGATGGGGTTCCGTCAAATATTTGGGGGCTGTAGACCCCCAAAAATATTTGACGGATGGGGTTCCGTCAAATTTTTGGGGGCTGTAGACCCCCGAAATATTTGACGGATAGGGTCTGTCAAATATTTGGGGGGTCTACACCCCCAAAATATTTGATGAATGTATGTCCGTCAAATCTTTGGGGGGTCTACATCCCCAGAATATTTCACGGATGTGGTTCCGTCAAATATTTGGGGGGTCTACACCCCCCAAATATTTCATGGATGTGGTTCCGTGAAATATTTGGGTGGTCTGCACCCCCAGAATATTTCACGGATGTGGTTCTGTCAAATATTTGGGGGCTGTACATCCCCCAAATATTTCACGGATGTGGTTCCGTCAAATTTTTGGGGGGTCTACACCCCCAGAATAGTTCACGGATGGGGTTCCGTCAAATATTTGGGGGCTGTAGACCCCCAAAATATTTCACGGATGTGGTTCCGTCAAATATTTGGGGGGTGTACACCCCCCAAATATTTTAAGGATGTGGTTCCGTCAAATATTTGGGGGGTCTACAGCCCCAAAATATTTCACGGATGGGGTTCCATCAAATATTTGGGGGCTGTAGACCCCCAGAATATTTCACGGATGGGCTTCCGTCAAATATTTGGGGGCTGTAGACCCCCAGAATATTTCACGGATGTGGTTCCGTCAAATATTTGGGGGGTCTACACCCCCAGAATATTTCACGAATGGGGTTCCGTCAAATATTTGGGGGTCTACACCCCCCACATATTTCACGGATGTGGTTCCGTCAAATATTTGGGGGGTGTACGACCCCCAAATATTTCACGGATGTGGTTCCGTCAAATATTTGTGGGGTCTACACCCCCCAAATATTTCACGGATGTGGTTCCGTCAAATATTTGGGGGGTCTACACCCCCAAAATATTTCACGGATGTGGTTCCGTCAAATATTTGGGGGGTGTACACGCCCCAAATATTTCACGGATGTGGTTCCGTCAAATGATTGGGGGGTCTACACGCCCCAAATATTTCACGGATGTGGTTCCGTCAAATATTTGGGGGGTGTACACCCCCCGGATATTTCACGGATGTGGTTCCGTCAAATATTTGGGGGGTCTACACGCCCCAAATATTTCACGGATGTGGTTCCGTCAAAATTTTGGGGGGTCTACACCCCCAAAAGATTTCACGGATGTGGTTCCGTCAAATATTTGGGGGTCTACACCCCCCAAATATTTCACGGATGTGGTTACGTCAAATATTTGCGGGGTCTACACCCCCAAAATATTTCACGGATGGGGTTCCGTCAAATATTTGGGAGCTGTCGACCCCCAGAATATTTCACGGATGTGGTTCCGTCAAATATTTGGGGGGTCTACACCCCCAAAATATTTCACGGATGGGGTTCCGTCAAATATTTGGGGGGTGTACACCCCCCAAATATTTCACGGATGTGGTTCCGTCAAATATTTGGGGGGTCTACACCCCCCAAATATTTCATGGATGTGGTTCCGTCAAATATTTGGGGGGTCTACACCCCCAAAATATTTCACGGATGTGGTTCCGTCAAATATTTGGGGGGTCTACACCCCCAGAATATTTCAAGGATGTGGTTCCGTCAAATATTTGGGGGGTGTACACCCCCCAAATATTTCACGGATGTGGTTCCGTAAAATTTTTGGGGGGTCTACACCCCCCAAATATTTCACGGATGTGGTTCCATCAAATATTTGGGGGGTCTACACCCCCAAAATATTTCACGGATGTGGTTCCGTCAAATATTTGGGGGGTCTACACCCCCCAAATATTTCACGGATGTGGTTCCGTCAAATATTTGGGGGGTCTAGACCCCCAAATTATTTCACGGATGTGGTTCCGTAAAATATTTGGGGGGTCTACTCCCCCAAAATATTTCACGGATGGGGTTCCGTCAAATATTTGGGGGCTGTAGACCCCCAGAATATTTCACGGATGTGGTTCCGTCAAATATTTGGGGGGTCTACACCCCCAGAATATTTCACAGATGTGGTTCCGTCAAATATTTGGGGGGTCTACACCCCCCAAATATTTCACAGATGTGGTTCCGTCAAATATTTGGGGGGTCTACACCCCCAGAATATTTCACGGATGTGGTTCCGTCAAATATTTGGGGGGTCTACACCCCCCAAATATTTCACGGATGTGGTTCCGTCAAATATTTGGG
>CAXIWF010001517.1:0-38265 GCA_964036045.1 Eutreptiella sp. 'Long Island Sound 2002' | reverse complement strand
ATACATACCGGCGACATGGAGAGCAGTCCATGCCTTCAGTCTTGTTCGCAATGTCCAGGGGAATGTGCTTGCGTAACATCTCGCCCATAAGCTCTACATGGCCAAACTTGGCAGCCAGCATTAGTGGAGTCATATCGTCACGTCGGGACATGAGGTTCAAGTCACCCCCGTGCTTAAACAGCCAAGAGATCAGCTTACTGTTGTCCCCGATAGCAGCAAGATGCACGGGAGCATAACCGTCTTTTCCGTCTAATGTGTTAATCTGGAGATCATTTCGTCCCGCAAGCGAACTCAATATGCGGCTAATCTTTTTCCGGTCCCCTGAATCCTGGTGTGCGTGGCGGAGCCTAACTAAACCGGAATTCATGTCCATTTTGACAGCACGTTCAAACATATGAAGGAAAATCGGCTCATCTTCTGGTGTCAGCATATTTGGGTCAACTTCCTTTGACAGTAATAGAGCGCGGACCTTTACCACACGTAGCTTCTTGCATGCTTCTACCAGGTCGATTTGTGTGTCAACAGCACTCTTTTGGATTTTCGCTTTCTTCGCTACATGTTTCGCGAGTTTTATGAGTGTAAATGACATTTTTTCGATTTCTTTTTCATCTCCTATTTTATCTCGCATGATAGCGTACTGATCGATCGGGGCGGGTGCGACCTTCGCGCTCCCTCCTGCTTCCCCTCCTCCTCCTCTTCTACTCTTGTCAGTTTTACCGCCCGACCGAAGAAACCAAATTTATCAGAAGCTCTCCCTTTCTTTCTCGATTTTCTTGATATGGTTCCCATTTGGACAGACTCTCTGTAGACTTCCTTTTTGTGCACTTGCAGAGCAGAGTTGACGGTGCGCATTAAAGCTTCTTCGTTAAACTCATCCAGAGCTGTGCCCTTCTCTGTGTAGCGTGAGAATTTATGGGCATTATGCCACGGTCCTACTTTCTCACTGGCAAGGTGTGGGTGTAAAATCGCCTTGTCTTTCAGTGCGACATCGGCACATTGTTTTAGATAGTGGTGGTTGGTAGCTGGCGCCCCACCAAGGTATTCTCCGTATTGCTCCTGCTGCCAGGCCGCTTCTTTGCTAAACGCACTCATCTTGGTCTGGACTGTTCTTCTGGTTTTACTGGTCAAAGTGGTATTATCGCCATCATAGTGTGATTGTTCTAGCTGGTCCTTGACACTCATCATGTACCAAGGATCTTCATCGTGATTGACAGACAGCTTCTCCTGATACTCTTGGGAGAGTGCCACAGAAGTAACTTCGTCCACATCGCAGTCGACACCAAGATATGATGGGTAGAAATCTGGCGGCAATGGAGTAGGCTTTAATCCATTCGATGTATAAAACAGCTTGGGATTTCCTTCATCAAGTTTCTTCCCACCCAATGCTGACGGGTCATCGTCGCCGCGGAGTGGGCGTGGAGTCGCGCATCCAGGGTGCTCCCGGTGCCAATCTATGTATCGAGAGAGATCTTCTATCTCGTCATCGTGCCATATGCCCGGTATGAAATGCTGTTAAGGATTCATCAGATTGAGTGTAACAGAATGCTCAAAATAATAATAAAATATTATGGTGTTGTTATCGGGTTGATATGTATTTTATATTACCACTCCCGACCACTGTTGTATAGTTTAAAATAACGGGGTAGTCGCAGCACGTAAGGACGAAAGGTAGATCGTCCACCACTTACCGGCTTTGGTCTGCTGGGACTCCAGCTCACCGGTGCTAATGCAAACTCGTCTTTACTGATATCATACTTTTCTAGCTTTTTCTTAAACTTAGCGGTGGCACCGCTCCCCAACATGGAGTCCTTCTGTGAGGTTTTGCTAGAGTCTTTACTTGTTGAGGGGTTAGCTGTAGCTGCTGCAGCCGGCACTTTGCCAGCAGCGCCATCCATTGTGTCTGGCGTTAATGACACACACAATTAAATAAGACGGACATGCTGTTTCTTAGGCGATTAGGATGTGTAAAATGAGTACTGTTACTTACATAATGTTACTAACTGCAAAATTGTCGATCGTTTGAGCCTCAACAACAAGCGATTGCTGAAACTGTTACTGGCTTTAATTGGGTCAATAATTATTTTTGGTTTGTTCTATATGTAGTATCTTTAATCCCATCTCTCGGAAAATTTGCCACAAAAAAAACTTACTTCGTATAAGTTATGAACTTACGTAAACGAGCACTTGGTACCAGTACTGAATTCACAATAATGATGCGAGTATTTGCTTGGCAAAATATAATCAAAATCGCATCATTATTCTGAATTCATGTGCGGACGAGGGCGTTTTGCGCTGCTGGCAGCGAATTGGTTGGCGCCTTACAAGCAGCTCAACGCGAAGCAGTGCACTCACAATTGCAGCACCGATTCCATGAAAAATGAAGAGGACGAAATAAAGAAAGTAGATCGGCTACCATGTTCTCCGTTACAAGCACGTGAAAATGTTAGCCCGGGAAATTCTTTGCCAGTTATGTATTTAGATGAGGGAACAGGTCTCCTCACAGTATCAGAGATGACCTGGGGCTTGATTCCACAATACCTCAAGGAGCCCAGCAAGTCCGATCACTATCGGATGTTTAACAAACGTATTGAATCGCTGTTGGATCAACCAGCACAATATTTTAAGTCCCTTGTTGCAAAGAGACGTTGTGTTGTGGTGTTGGATGGGTTCTATGAGTGGAAAGAAATCGCTGGTAAAAAGCAGCCTTACTATGTGTACTATCCTGGCAAACCAATGCTCATGGCGGGCATTTACGATGAATCATATATTGAAGTGGATGACTACCGCAATCATGACAAGGATGGGCAGAGTTTAAATGGGCAGTTTGGAAGTATGGAAAGCGATGCTAGGCCCGTTTCCTGGCAAGTTCTTCCCCCACATAATGAGATGCAACTTCTTGCTGCAGCACGAGCAGCCGCAGATAAATGCGCTGACTGTGACCGGCGTGTGCTTGCAAAGACCTTCTCCATCATAACTACTGCACCTTGTGCGAAGTTTTCTAGTGTTCACAATCGCCAACCTTTGTTTCTTTCCGAAGATCATGTGCACGCTTGGCTGTCAGGTGCTGCTGCTGATTGTGGTGTTTTTGATGCGGCGTTTGATAGGGAGGCGGCCGCAGTATCGGACTCTATAAACAGCAGTGGCAGCAGTATTATCCCAACAAATTATGTTGATTCACAAATTCCTATCAACCGACTTGTTGATGAAAACGGCGATATTATTACCCTTAGAGAAAAAGCAGTAACAGTAGTAGCAGTAACAAACACATTGTGAGCGCTCCCAATCGCAGTGTGACTGCTTTGTTGAAACAGTTAGATGCTCTGCACACCGATCCAGACCTGCGTTTGAACCGTGATATCACCTACCACCCAGTAACTCCGAAGGTGACCAATCCTCGATATCAGGAGTCTGACTGCAGCGTTCCGCGGTCGACAGGACTCCAACAGATATGTTCATTCTTTTCTCCTCAATCTGCGGCACCTGCTGTAAAACCTGCTGCTTCTGTTTCTGGTGTTTCTACTGCAACAGCATCCGCGGGTACTACCATTGAGAGTGTCATTGCTAATTCAAGTGATGATGTGAGTGATTTGCCCAGCTCTGCCATCTGCGCTGCGTTGGCCCGGATGGCATCCGATTCAGGCAAGCGCCTGCTTGGTAGACAGAAGCGGCACGATGCTACTGTTGAAAGTGGTGAAAGTGGCACTGTCGTTGTGAAAGAAGAAGATCGTGAATATTCTCTTGCTGCAAAGAAGAAGAAGATTAAATCAGAACACGGCGATAACACTGGATCTGATACCGCACAAAAAGCTGCATCATTGACTGTTGGTATTTCTTTCGGAGACCTCTCTGCTTCTACTGTGGGTAGAGGCACTAGATCTATCTACAGTAAAAGCACCAGCACCAAGCCCACGAAGCAGAGCAGGTCGAGACCTCGTCAGAGACCTACTGCACTAGCTGGTGTTACGCAGATCACTAACTTTCTCAAGTTGAGCCCAGAGAACAAGGGCTAAGTTAGGATGCGGGGCTGCAAGGCTGTCCCGTGGCACTTCCCATTCATGACATGTAGCACAACAACAACTACTACTGCTTGATTTTATTTTGTTACATGTTGTACTCCGTAGTAATTAGCTATACTTGTATAAAGAGAGCTTGTTGGTGCCGTGATACTCTGTTTTAAAAATAGAGTTATAAATTCTCCCAACGATATTGCCATTCATTTACTCTCAGCCTTGGAAAAGCAGTCTGCGCAGGTACCCTGGTACCTGGGGTAGTTCATTTTCATGCTTGTATTTTCTCGCACAGATAGCTTGATAATACCTTTTCCGCCCTGCTATTTAAAACCAGCAAAAACCAACTAGATTGATAAAGAGGTTCTTTTAATTAAATCATGGAGCCACGCAGGTTTTGTGACATATATCTATTAAGGTCATTCAAACGGCGAATGAGAACGAAGAGGTAGTGTCATTCAAGCCGCTATTTCTGACCTGGGCTGCTAGGATCTATCAAGTACTATTGGCTATTAGTAGGTGCTGTGCAGACACGTGGCGGCTGTGTGTTGCTGTGATGGTACTTTCCTCGTCTCGCAATGTAATCAGGTGCCACTTACAAATGGTACCATATTTACGATGAAAACTGCAGTATTTTACTGATAGTCTGATAGTCTTCGCCAGTAATAAAAACAGGAGAGGGAAGAGTCGCTGTCAGCATCAGCGCGCCACTAATAGAAGCGACACTCCGATACAGACCGAAAAAGCTTTAACAGTAGCAGACGTCGTCCCGAAAGCTATCCTGCGCCCGCCTCAAGTCAGTCTAACTCACTTACACATGGGCAGAGGTGCACCAGGAGACTTTTCCTCTCTCCACTCCACTCCACTCCACTCAACTCAACGACTCTACTTCTTGTTCAGCATGCGTCAGAACACAGACGATCTAGAGGACGCAGCGGGGGGAGTGGCCTGGGCTGCTCGTCGCTACTTCTTGTTCAGCATGCGTCAGAACACAGACGATCTAGAGGACGCAGCGGAGGAGTGGCCTGGGCTGCTCGTCGCTACTTCTTGTTCAGCATGCGTGAGAACACAGACGATCTAGAGGACGCAGCGGAGGGGTGGCCCGGGCTGCTGGGTGGTGGACCAGAGAGTATGCTGCCTCGCTTTTCTACAGAGGAGGGAGATGCTTCCTGTCCTGACCCTCCGTTGGCAGCACCTGGAGACGTTCTTCCAAGGGCCCCACCCCCACTACTTCCTCCAATAACACCACCGCCGCCGCCGCCGCCGCCACCAGAGACAGTCGGGTGAGATGCAGCGGAGCCTGATGATTTACCGCCACCACCACCCACCACAGATGACTTAGAGGAGCGAGGAGGTGGTTCAGGAAAGTCTAGCTCCGGTAAGGAGGCCAGAGGGTCAGCTCCAGGGGGGTTTTTATGAGCTTTGGAAGACTCAACGTTGTAGAAGGAGCGACTCATCGCGCCGCCGCCACCACGGAGAGATTTCTGACCGCCGCCGCCAATGCCGAACTTGCCGTGTCGCGGTGTGACCCCAGAGCCGCCGCTTTGCTGGGCATTGTGAGCTGCTTGCTGCTCCAGGCGCATCTCATGCTCTGCCTTCATGTTCTGCTCAGGTTAAAACAAAAAAATATATATTTATGTGATGGTGTAGGTGATGCATTAAGCCAGAAAATCAAGGAAGGATCCATGTAATAAAATATAAAAAATAAATAAACTTCTTCGTGACATTATTAAATTGTTCTATATTGCACTCCAAAGCTTCTCGTCATTGGGTTCATCTGTATGCATACAATATTGGCACACACACCTGAATTTGTTCTCTGAGCTTGGTGAGCTCCGCAACGTGCCTCTCCGCTTGCTGTCGGATATTGCCGATAAGCCCTCTACTGTTGCCTTCCAGCTGCCGAATCCTTTCATCCCGCAACTGCGTCTTCTTCTTCAGCTCCACGTTCTCCAGCTCCAGAGATGCGAACTTCCTGAGCAGCTGTCTGTGCACCGCCACCAGCTGCTCGAGGCGTTGCTGCAGAGAGCGCATCTGGAACGCGATCTTTCTCGGCGAGCGTGTCTGATACCTGTCGACCGTCCATGCGGCTCAGAGAATCGAACTTGATTTGCAGTTGGATCATCTGTGAGTTTTACAAAAAAATAAAAATAAAAAAGGGGGGGGGGGGTTGGTTGTGATGGTGGTGAGTTGGTGTGGAATTTGATTTTATTGACAGTGTGTGAATAAAGCATGTAAAAGACAGCGTATGTAAGCAAGAAATTCTCAGGCACAGAAATAAAATGTGGCCAGTCCCGCTGCCAATGCGCAATTTAAATACAGCAACAAAAAAGCAAACAGCAAAACAGCAAAAAGATCAAAAAATAAAGCGCCCGCCTGAACTTACATTTTCTATTCTATTCTGCAAGTCTTTTTCGAGTCTCGATCGCTGCTCCTGGAGGTCCTTGATGCGCTTGGCAGCCATCTTCTCGGAAACCACGAGCTTCTCCTCCACGGCCACGAAATAGCGCTCCTGCTTCACTGCGTACTCTTCAAGGATGGAGTACAGCGTAGCGCTCTTCTCGTCGTCGAGCTGGGCCTGAAATATACCGCATGTAATGGTACGTGTTATAAGAGTAAGTGTGTATGAGTAATTGTGTTTCAGCGTGTGTGGGTGTATTTGTGTGGGTGTGTCTATCTGTGTGTACGTGTGAGGGAAGTACATTAAATAAAAACTTTGCGCACATTACCCCGCAAATGAAGATAAGAAAAAAGAACGAAAGAAAAGTTCTTTTGTACCTGTAGGCATGCCGCTGTGAACTGAGCGCTGTAGACTTCAAGCAATGCGCGGCGCTCCTTCGCATTGAGCGTACGCTCCTGCAGCGCCTCTCCACCACCTACTTCAGAGCTGCGCCGCCCGCCCAGCCCGCCCAGCCCGCCCCCGGGGCCGGATGCGGTGACGCTGCCCTTGCGGGACTTCGCTTCTTCAGCAAGCAAGTCTGTGGCGCTGTTGTTGTTGGCACTGCCGCCTCCCATGTCGCTGGAGATGGCATTCTTGCGACCGCCGCCTGGTGTGGTGGGACCGGCACTGCCTGCACCGACTGCCATGGCTGCCTCTGCCGCAGATGCTCCAGTATTGCTGCCGCCACCACTGCCAGATCCTTCGCCGCTCATTTCAGCGATTTCCTGTTTCAGCTGTTTGTTCTCTGTGCGCAGCGTGTTGAGGCTGACTTCAAGCTCGTCCATGTCGTACTTGGTCTTCGCTTCGTTTTCAGCCAGTTGCGCTTTCAAACTCTCCAGCTCGCCGATTGCATCAACCTGGGAAGGAGAGTGAGGGGTGTGGTGGTTAAGGGAGCAATGAGATTGGGGGAAGTAAAGGGAAGGAGAGTGGGGGAGGTAAAGGGAAGGAGAGTGAGGGATGTGATGGTTAAGGGAGCAATGAGATTAGGGGAAGTAAAGGGAAGGAGAGTGGGGGAAGTAAAGGGAAGGAGAGTGGGGGAGGTAAAGGGAAGGAGAGTGAGGGATGTGATGGTTAAGGGAGCAATGAGATTGGGGGAAGTTAAGGGAAGGAGAGTGGGGGAAGTAAAGGGAAGGAAGAGTGGGGGGGGTAAAGGGAAGGAGAGTGAGGGATGTGATGGTTAAGGGAGCAATGAGATTGGGGGAAGTTAAGGGAAGGAGAGTGGGGAAGTTAAGGGAAGGAGAGTGGGGGAAGTAAAGGGAAGGAGAGTGGGGGAGGTAAAGGGAAGGAGAGTGAGGGATGTGATGGTTAAGGGAGCAATGAGATTGGGGGAAGTTAAGGGAAGGAGAGTGGGGGAAGTAAAGGGAAGGAGAGTGGGGGAGGTAAAGGGAAGGAGAGTGAGGGATGTGATGGTTAAGGGAGCAATGAGATTGGGGGAAGTTAAGGGAAGGAGATTGGGGGAAGTAAAGGGAAGGAGAGTGGGGGAGGTAAAGGGAAGGAGAGTGAGGGATGTGATGGTTAAGGGAGCAATGAGATTGGGGGAAGTAAAGGGAAGGAGAGTGGGGGAAGTTAAGGGAAGGAGAGTGGGGAAGTAAAGGGAAGGAGAGTGGGGGAAGTAAAGGGAAGGAGAGTGGGGGAGGTAAAGGGAAGGAGAGTGAGGGATGTGATGGTTAAGGGAGCAATGAGATTGGGGAAGTTAAGGGAAGGAGAGTGGGGCAAGTAAAAGGAAGGAGAGTGAGGGGTGTAAAGGTTAAGGGGAGGGGGGAAGAAAATTTGAAAAAAAAGGGGGAAAATACATCAGCAAGCGATGTTGAAAACTGAACATAAATAACAAATTTGTTGAAGAGTAAACTCTTACCTTTTCTCTGAGCAGCTGTTCAGAGCGCTCCCGAAGAGACTCGCTGCCTCTCTGCACATCTGCCAGCATGGAGGCTGCCTCACCCATGAGGCGCTCCTTCTCCTTCAGCAGAACGTTCATCTGCCGCAGCTCGGCATCCTTGCGGCTACAGTGCGATGGGGGCGGGTGTGTGTGGTGGGAAATATAACAGAGCAATGAAAACGGGAAAAAAATGATTATAAAATTCAATCACAATTTATATTACCCATCACAATATTTCGAAATAGATAAACGCACATTAGCTAAATAAAATAATCTCACTGTGTTAAACTGCAATGTATATTATAAATTATAAAAAAATAACCACCACCACAACCTTCCTTCAGTTCCCACCCCTCCCCACTGCACTCACCTGCTTTCTTGCCGCTCCTCATCGAGCTCTTGAGTGAGCTGCGACACTGACTCCTGCAGACGCGCAATGGCCGCCGCCCTCCGCCTCAACGCGCTCAATGTCCAGCAGCACCTTACCTTCCATGTCCACCAACTGACGCGAGTCATGTGGATCGGCGTCAATTGCGGCAGCAGCTGCTGCGGCATCACGAGCAGCCTTCGCTTCCCCCCTGCCATCCTCGCCATCTTCCTCCGCTTCGCCGTCGTCTTCTCCGCCACTCCCTCTACGACCACCACCACTGCCGCCGCCACCACTATTGCGCAATTCCTCCATGTGCTGTTCCTGCTGCAGCATCTGCGCATGCATGGCTTGCAGTTGTGTAGAGAGGGAGATGATGTGTGCGGTCTGAGCGTCGATGGCTTTTTCAGCGCGCACCAGCAGGCCCTCCAGCTCCTCGATTGAACGAGTCTGGTTGATCGTCACCTATTTCAGAAAAGCAAGAAAGAAGGGGATAAAAGGAAAAAAATGTGGAAAGAGTGCAAAAAAGGATAAATAAAAAATGCAAAACAAAATTTGTAAAAACAACGAAAAGTCAGTAAGATAATGCATATTATATGATGATTGCGGCTTGATATCAAGCAAAAAGGATAGACACCCAGAGATTAAAAAATTGTCGTAGTTCGACGAGGGAGTCTGAAAGTGACTCCCAATACCCCCAATACCCCCACACCAACTCAGCGACCCAAATCACCCAACAGTGACTCCAAATACCCCCACCGACACTAACACGATCTCACTCACCTTATTCTCGATCTTCTTGGCGCGCATTCCAAAGCGCAGCGTGGAGACCGTCTCCGGCGCGTTGAAACTGGACGGCGAGATCGCCACTATCAGCGCTGTCTTGGAGTTACCTCCCAGCGAGTCCTGTAGAACACGGTGTTATAATTAAAAAAAGATGGGTTTTGAAGTGTTGCATCTAATAAAAATCTGTGTTTTAAAAAATCCACAACTGCATCAACAACCCGTATTCGCCCTTGCCTGTAGCACACGCGTCAGCTTGGAGTCGCGGTACGGCACGTGCGTTATCTTGTCGTCTGTCAAGGCGTTGATGACCTGGCCTAGTGCAGACAGGGACTTGTTGATTGTCTTGGCTTCCTCTAGCTGCTGGCCGGAGGCATTGGACTTGCGGACCATCTCACTACCGGCTAGATCCACCAGGACGAGCTTGCCGGATTTGGTGGCGTTGGTGATCACGTCTTTCTGAGAGACGGTGATGGTGAAGACTGAATGCGATCGGCTGGATCCTTCGTTCATCCCAGTGGCTGCAACCGCTCGGTTTGATGCGCCTGTCAACACGTAAGGAGAGATGCGAGGATAGGTGTGTGTGTGTGTGTTTAAGATGGTTGAGTTGGTGAAAGGGTGAGTGGGTGTGGGTGAGTAAAAGAGTGAGTACGTGAGTAAGTAAGTAAGTAAGTAAGTAAGTAAGTAAGTAAGTGGGTGGGTGGGTGGGCGAGTGAGTGGAAGATTGAGTTAGTGTGAGTGAGTGAAAGAGCGGGAGGTGCGAACGAAGGTTGAGCACCGAGGATGAGGATTAAAAACTGCAAGACCAGAATAGCTCTCATTCTGTACACAGCTTATCCGTTTATCATGCTTACGCCTATGTTCACATCCTTTCTCCGACTTCTATACTTAGCAAACACTTAGCAAACACTTGTTTAACACTTATCAATACAACTCACCAATTTGCATGATAGCCAGCAGTTCCTCCACCGAGGTGACGTACTCCTCTGTCACGCCTGCAATGTAGATGCCCTTGATCTTGTCCTCCCGCACAGTCAGGTTAGTTTTCACGCGGTGGTCGTCCAACAGATCGCGGATCTTCTCCAGGTAGATTTCTACATAGGACACCTTTTAAAAGAGAAGACGTCGAAGCAATATGGTTCATATCGCACGCACGCACACATAGCATGGTATGGCATTCCATTCCAGGATGTCAACGCCATGATAAAGGTTATACAGTTGGTGTTAAAAAAAGTGGGGAGTATAACAGGCGGAAATATATGTAGTTAATCGTCTGCGCTTCAAGTTAACCAAATCATGAGCCTCGTATAACTAACAAGATGAGCTATAGGGCCCAACCGTCGGGAAATCGCAATTCAACAATTGCACAAAGACAAGCGACCAAATGTAGTGTGGGGTTCAGCACAGAATGGCGCAAAGCAGTACAGCTGTGGAAAAGTGAAAGCAAACATACAATGCTGATGTTCTTTGCAACAACCAGGCTAAATACTTTCTCTTTACACTGCAGTGTAGTGCAATGCAGCCAGCAACTACGGATATGCTTGTGTGACTGCTTCTGAAACATTTAAGCTGCACCCTGCACCCTGCACGCTAAACCCTGCATCCTAAACCGTACCTTGAATGTGAACTCCATGTTTTCATCGGCCTCGAGCACTCCCTCAAAAAGCGCCTCTACTGTGCGGGGGATGATTCCCTTGCCCTCATCCGAGTGGATGTCGCCCTCCATCGTGTGCGTCTATCAATCGATTAGGATCAGCGCAAGTAAGAGGAATACAAGACATAACGAATTATATTAGTTTATTGGTACATAGTATAGACAAATTGTAGTAGATGTACAGATGGATAAATCGAGGGGAGGGATAAGAGAGCAGTAATGACATGAGCCAGGCAAGACAAAAATACATGGCAAGCTTAGAACAACGGGAAAAAATTATTTTTCCCTCAATGATTATGCCCTCACAATAAACAAAAGAAATGAAATAGAATATGACAAAAACAAAAGGAGCAAACTGGTAGTTTTTATCCACTAGGATGCACCATCGTTCAAATTTAACGGAGGTAAGTTTTTATCTAAAGCCTACCTTTCCAGTACCGGTTTGGCCATACGCGAATATAGTTGCGTTATAGCCGGATAAAACATCCGATATCAGGGAAGTCGCAGTATCATTAAATACTTCGAGTTGAGTTGATTCATCACCGAAGATTCTATCGAACGTGAAATTAGAGGAACCCTCGTCTGTTGTGACCTCAATGCTTTCTTTCGAATGTGTGACACACGTGTAGCCACCAGCATTGATCTCCTTCTGGTTAGTTGGTCTCACTCTACAGAACACTTGCACATTCTGCTTGTTACCTTTATTTCCTGACATTATTTTTCTTATCTTGACTCGCTAGATAATATAATGATAAAAGCAAGTTGGCTTTTTCTTTCGTTGTTGATGTTGTTAGTTGCTGTTGTTGTTGTGAAGCCCTTCTCGCAGAGGATGAATAAGTTGTTAATACAATCCAGCAGCTTTTACACTTCAACTTCACTGCAGCGTTTCGTTAGCTCCACCTGATACATACTGTAAATGTAACCAATATTTTTTTTTGCATTCTCCATGATTTATTGGCGAACTACAAATTCTGATTGAAAATGACTGAGTCTGAGGTTAATCGGTTGAATGGAATCCAAAACTTCCATTGGAGTTGATATTACATGTATATAGTCCTAAATGAAAACAAATACTGAACTTGTCGTCTTTCATTTTTTTTCCGACAGGGAATTCATCATCCCTGGCATCCCACAGCGGAGGAGTAAATTTACCAGTAAATAACTTACCTGGCTTACTTCGAAGTGTGTATTTCTAATGCCTGAATGATAGTTGATGTTCAGTGTCTCATGGTGAACTGTTAGGATCACTCGTTCGTGCGTGATGATGTTTACAGCCTGCATACTTTACATGCTTTTACTCTCCATCTGCTTGATAAATTATACAGAATCAAAACACAAAAAGACAAGTAATGTAATCACAAGCAGCACACACGGCTGTTCATCAACCGATGGGAGAGTATGCGACGATGCCAAAATTGGAGCTACGTACTACTTTTCGAAGTTCGACACACACCGGTCTAAAAGCGACATGGTGGATTATAACAAAAAAATCCTTATGAGTTGGTCTGCTAAAGCGGGTATGAATGAGCCTGAGCTTTTAAACAACTTATTACTATTTTAATCGCCACCAGTATCTTATATGGTCTTATGGACCTGATCTAGATAATACCAAGTGGTATAATTTACAGCCCCTATAAGTTACCCTGCATTGGAACATCGAAAGTGCTATATTCAAATTATGATGCCAAAGCATACGACCCGCTATGTTTGTCACAAACGAACTGTTGTCAGATTTTTGTTGTGCGTAGTTAATCCTTCTATCCGCCACCATATTGGACCATTCGTCGTATCAATATATCACATTTGTTACCTAACTACCTATGTAGGGTGTAGCATGGCTATAACAATGTTCCTGAAAGAAATGGGATTTGAAGAAGGAGCTGACTTTCAAGGGTGGGTTCACGTTTTTCGCCAAAACGAGTTCTACGATCTTTGTGGGCGGCCGAATTCATGTTTATTCTTCGACCCGTCCTGGTACAAGTTTAAAGTTGTTCGCAACCCTTATGAACGAGTGGTATCATCCTACTTGCACACCATGACTCAAACGTCAGATTTGCCTGATGATAGGTTTTTGCTGAAGTCGATTCCCGGTATCCACGAAAAGAGGAATATTTCTTTCAATAATTTCCTTACCTATATCGAGCACAACTCACCTTCCCCACTAGCGCAAGACCTGCACTCGGGAAATCACATTGAAATGCAAGCGTATGCGTTTGAATTCTATGCCTGGCAGAACGGCAAGACTGTATATAACCAGATAGTAAAGCTCGAGGAGCTGGCAGCCGGTATTGCGCGGGTAAATAGTGAAGCTGGGACGCATTACCCTGCCAATGTTTCCTCGCACCATTTCGAACGGAAAGAATCAGTCACTTCCTACGTAGGTGATTTGCCATGGAACCAGCTTAAGGGGAAGATACCTGACAGTTACGGACACTTCTACAATGCACCAACCAAGGAGAGAGTAGCGCGGATTTTTTTTGCTGATTTACTCGTCTATAACTATTCATTTCCCTACTAGTCAGTACTCGGTTTCTATTTTTCTTCTAATTGCTGATCTGCACATCTACTACTACTACCACTACTACTAGAATGAAGCCGTTCATAGTGTTTTGAGCATTTGTCACACCGTGATGCTCTGTGATAAATAACTGTGATAAATTTCTGCTCGAGCTCCCGATATCGTATGGTATTTTAAATTCCACAATTTCTGCTGAGTATATGTACCGATATCTCTATTACTGAAATCATATTGCTTTTTACTCCTGGTACACTCCAACTCCGTTCCAAAGTAAGTCATGGCACTTTTTTAAAAAACTATATATACCCTGGTATATATGTATCAATAATTAAAAAACTGAACCGTTCTAGAATGCAACTCCTATTGATCTAAACCTTTTAATGGATAGTGGTGGATTATTTAAAGGCAGTAAAAGGGCGGTAGTGGTAGGGGTAGTTTCGGAGCGAAATGGTATATACTGTGTGTTTGCGGTAAGTGTGTGTGGCTTGGTTTTTATCGGACCATTATAGGGGTAAGTAATTCACCGTCCTAGCGTCCAGCTATATACACAGACTGTCTTGCTGTTAAAATTAATTCAGCGAGATAAAATATAAATGATTGAACAGGCTCAATATGGCGAAGCCTCGATGTAGCATTCCTAAAGAGCTCCACCGTTGTTGCATTGCCATCTAAGTTCTTAAGTTCTTGAAAATATAAATGATTGAACAGGCTCAATATGGCGAAGCCTCGATGTAGCATTCCTAAAGAGCTCCACCGTTGTTGCAGTGCCATCTAAGTTCTTAAGTTCTTAATAAATCTTGTCTGTTTCTCATTGTACATTCTAGGAATGCCAGTCAATAATTGAGCATTCGGTTTTGTCATTCTAGGTTCTTGTTCTTGCAGTAAATCTTGCCTCATTGGTCTAAGCAAAGGCGTATGCTGGGATGTCCCAGTGAAGAGCGTCCTTAAACATCTCCGACCTGCTTGCACGCTCAACGTTGTTGATGATGAAACCGGTCACGACTCCTGATGTAATGGCCACGCCCAGGGTGACCAGCATGCCCAGCAGTTGGTAGACGCTCTGGTTCGAGTGACCTGAAGTATTCGTTTGGGCGAAGAACATTGCAATGGTCATTATACAGTTCATTGTTTTGTTTTGTAGAGTAAGTTATAGATAAATGGTGGTTGGAAAAAGAATAATTTAGGAAAGGCCTATGATAGTGAAAGCTTTGTATTAGTGAAGCCGAGGGAGATGGAAGGGGAGGGGACGCGAGGGGCGTAACAGTTCTGCGAACAAAATTTATTCTTCAAGAATAAAATCTGTCATTAACCAGTACCTGTTCCCGCAGTACTTGTACTATATCAAAAAAGTTTACTGGTTTTTGCACAAATAGTATTTTCCCCCAACGGGATATAGAAATGACAAAAAGACACAAGTCTTACCAAAGAACTGCTCGTCTTTGTTCTTTGACTCTTGATAGGCAATGATAACCACGCTAGCAATGGCCCCGATAATTGATGGCATGCCATGAAGATTATTAATACCACAGGTGTCATGCAGCTTGAGCTTATCTTCAATTAAAGGCTGAAGCTTGGAAAACCCTAACGTGGAAACGACGCCTGCGATGATACCGATTATAGAGGATGTAACGGGCGACAAGGATAGATTTGCTACCGCTCCTATTGCAACCCCCCCAGCGAGGGTTGCGTTCTGGATGTCTGCAGGCCTCATCTTGGCATCCTCTTGAAGTAATGGTGACACACAGAATGCCATTGTGGTGCTTGAAGCGAGGGCGAAAATCGTGTTGATTACGGCCCGTTGCTGCTGCATCTCTCCCGCCTCTGCGACGATGGCGCCGACAAAAGAAGGCCAGTACACCCAGAGAAACAGAGTCCCGATGAATGTGAATGTTGAGGGATGTATGACTCTCTGGCGGGATTGTTAGGCGGGCCGAGTATGTACGCCACTGCGAGGCCGAAGTATGCCCCGAACATGTGGATGACAATGGTGCCACCGATATCGACGAGCTTAAACTCACCAATCATCAACAGCTGTCCATTAATGGAGTAGAATACAACTTCTATTATCATCATCACCAGAAGTTGTAGCGGGCTGACTTTGCCGATTACGCCCCCAAAAGAGATAAGGACAGCACCGACTGCATAGAGAGATTGTGTCATATTCTGCATGGTGAAACCAAAGTTCACGAAATCCCAGTGATACACTTGCTCGAAAAATCTCTCAGTGAGTAGCCCCCACTGCATGGCTAGTACAGTGATAAGCATGGTTAAGCCCAGCGCACCAACCATATACTGCATTAAGAATACCATCAAATATCCAAACCCGATGAACATCATTATCTCAACTCCAAGAAACATGTTGTAGGCGCTGGTAAAATTCGCGGGGGCCATCATGTCGATATAAGATGAAGATGCGGCAAAAAGTATTGTTAGTAATATTTGGAATAAGCCTATACCAATTGCAGCAAGCTTAGAAGAAAAGTGATGTTCGTTAGATTTCTGTTTGTCCACAGTCTGATACTCTGGTGGCTCATCTCCTTCAATATGAGATCCTTGGGGCCAGTTTCCACTGTCAGTGGCAAAGCCTTTACCACCTTGCTCCTCATCGGGTATCTCCGAAAACACACGAACTTGAGCTGATCCGTATATTTGTTGTCCAGCAGAGGCTTGAGAATCATCATGTGTATCATTGTCTGTTCCATATTTTCCTTTATTCTCAGATGTATCGTGTGTCGGTTCTTCCCATGGTGTCACTCGTTCCTTTGAATTATGCCAGGACATTATAATGATCGTTCAAAGATATAATATATTAAAGTTATGGCTAAAATGTTCCGAGAGTCTCAATATGCGTCACGCTGTTTCCCTCAAATTTCACACCAAAATTTTAAGATTTCTAAGTGTTACTCCGAGTTTGACACAAAGTTCTACGCAAAGTATGACACTGGTGAATTATACCGTGATAAGTAATACTATAGAAATACAGTACTAGGGACACGGTCTTTTTGTTGAGGATTCCTTCTTTATTGTTGAAGGAACTCAGAACCCGGAAGAACAGGGTGCGAAACCGCAGAACTGCAATACAATCAGGTTGAAGTTCAATCAAATAAGGTTGAAGATAAGACTTCTGAACCCACCCAAAGCCACTCCCGAGATCCCTGGATCCTACAGGTACGACCCGCGCCGCCGAATTCTGCTCCCACCCCCCTCCCGTTTAATACCCACCTCTCGAAATTTTAGGTTTTATATCCAAAGGGTTCTTTCCAAAAAATGAACAAGATCCCACAGTCGAATGAAGCAAGAGTGAGAACTTTCCTCTAGGGGTTTACTATCACTTTTGTGTAGAATTCATGCCGGTATCAAACTAACGTTTCCTACTGCGTGGATAATGCGCTCTTCATATTCTGCGCAAGGGAATTTTGCTATGGTGAGCATAATAACTCTCCCTGGGTTAAGAATTAAAGGATGTTTTTATTTCCACGTATTGCCAGCTCTTCTTATCTTTGTTCTTTTAATTAGCTACACGAGTACCAGCCAGCTTAAACCTTACAAAGTACTCTCAGATAATTCATACGGCTGCGTAAATACAAGTTTTTTTGCATGTAACGAAAAGGCTGCTATAAGTGAGCACGATTTCAGCAGCGATATACACCGTATGCAAAATGATATGGTGGATTACAAATCCCGAATCCTTATGAGCTGGACACCAAAAGCAGGTATGAATTTCTTGATGAAATAAACAATGCACTGCCCACTTTCTCAATGAACCATTCCGCGACTGATTCTCTTCACATCATTGTACTTTACAAATTAGTTTGGTACTCATATCTCATTATTGCTACATGAATCATGATCTCACATCCAGGCTGCACAATGTCTATTGAAATGTTTCTCGATAGCATGGGATTTAAAGAAGGCATAGACTACCAGGGATGGGTTCACAACTTTCGAACCCAGGCATTTTATGATCGTTGCGGCCGCCCAACGCCGTGCACTTTTTACGACCCCACATTCTACAAGTTCAAGGTAGTTCGAAATCCGTATGATCGGGTTGTATCATCCTATCTACACGTTATGCACACTGACCTTCTCGATTCGCATCTTCTACGAAAGGCACTTCCTTGGATAAAAAGCAAGCAGGAGGTTACTTTCAATGACTACCTGACAATAATCGATGCGAGTGCTCGCAACCCATTACATCACCAGCTATATGATGGTGGACACACCGAAAAGCAATCGTACGACTTTGAGTTACTTGACTGGTTAGAGGGAAAACCCAGCGCTTACAATAGGATTGTGAAATTGGAAAACTTAGAAGATGATATCGCACTCGTGAATGCAGATACGCACAAGCGATTCAACTCTTCTTTTTCTTCGGTTCATTACGCCCAGCGACACGAGGAAGATATTTTTGTCGGTAATATATCATATTCTGAATTACGGGATGAAATTCCTAAGAATTACGGGCTATTTTATGATGATGCGGCGAGAGAGAAGGTATATAGGCTGTTCTACGCTGATTTGTTGGTGTATAATTACTCATTTCCATTTTAAGGGGAAAAAAAAATTATATATATATATCGATTCATTATCTAATATATTTAAAACATAATTTCCGTCTTTTTGATCACAGAAATATGTAATGCGGTGTGTGTGTGTATATATATATATATTGTTTGGTGCTGTTACCACCCGTGTACCACCATCTTCTCCCCTGCTTATGCCGTCGCCCGTCAATTGTTCTTTTCACCGTCTCCCCTGGTCATCTATAACCGTGTACCACCCGTGCTTAAAGTAACCTACTCCGCACGACATTTCCTTCTTCTCATTAAAAAAATTACTATGATAAGGCATCATTTTCCAATTTATCAAATCTAAGAACCATAGACATATATGTGCAAGCCGGACTAAGGGCGGGAAATTAAAAATAATCCCGACTCAAAGAGTAATATTTATAATTCACGCACGCACACATGCTGTTACTTTCGCAGAACTCGCAGCTGGACGGTCCTGGTCTGAGGTACGATTTTCTCCACCTCCACCTGCACCGTCTCCCCAGCAGGTATATTCTCATTGACCACGCCATGTAGATCGAAGTTGAGGATCTTGACCATCCCACCTCTGCCTGTACCCTCTGCTTTCACTATGACTCTAGGCCTAAGAGGAGCACCCATATCCCCCTTGATCTTCATATCTGCATCTGGATCAGCTCCTTCAACATTATCAGTAGTCAGCTGCTCCTGGTCTTGGTGTTGATTATGCCCGAGTTCCTCCTGCTGGTTTGCAATCAGCACTGCACAGTGATTCTCGAAAGCCTCAAACACCAACCTTTGGTGCTGCCCATGACTCATTGTTGAACCCAGCAGTTTAGCCTGCTGCCGACGGCGACGATTATAGTGCGTCACTGCCATTGCGCATGCCTTGGTTGTCATGGGCAATTCCATCTTCATCGCTGCCCGGACTTGTCTCTGCTGCAGCTGAGCAATCCAGTTACGTAGCGGCTGCGTGCCGAAACGCCGAGCTCGACTCGTTACTATCTTATCCCTGTTTTCCCAGGCGAGTGGTACCGCGACTCCTTTCTCCGTGCAGAAGTGGTGTGATGCGTTGGAGTATAGCGTGAGCATTGCATTCACCATTTGGTGGCTTATAACACTAGTGGCCACTTCTCGACGCTGTGGCATACCAGTGCGCTTTTCAACGCGCAACGCACCTAAAGTCGCAGCTGCTGTTTCTGCTGCTCGCTGGCTCGAGCTATGGAACTGCTGTTCGATCTGCATTTGTTCTGTACCATCTTCAACTTCGTCAGCAGAGAAGTAGGAAGAGGATGATGAAGAGGAATATTTACGACCGCGCTGAATCCATGGTTCCTGTCTGCTGACTGCACCAAGCAACTCGTGAGCAGTAATAAGGTCATTGATCACGGCGTCAGGGTATTTGTGCCCCACCGAAGCAATAACAGCAGCAGCGGCAGTAGCGGCATCACCACCACCAACCACATCATTGACAGTCTGCATATCCATAGCGACTACGGGACCAATAATCGAAGGAAATACCCGATACGCAAGGACCTTTCCGGTGTTAAACTCAATGGAGAGAGCGACAGTAATGACCTCATTCGGACCAGCAGTGGAGAGTTTCAGGGCATCGAGCGCCTGTGGTGGCAGCATATGCAGTGGGCCCTGTGGAAGAAACATCGACGAAATGCGGTCTTGAGCTGCCTCCTGCAATGCGTCAAACTTACGCAGCGCTTGTATTATATCAACAACGTGGACCAGAAGCTCCCCTGTATCGGGAGAGAGCGAAAAAGCATCATCATAAAAGGATGCGAATTTAGTGTCGATACATATAGGTGGGTGTGTACGCGCTACTCCACGATAATCCATTCTTCCTAGTGGTCCCATCTTCCCTGGCTTACTGGGTAAGGGCGCTGCAGTAATAATCTGACGTCTGTTTATGCACTCTCGCCGTAACTCTTGTGCTTCTTTTAGAACTTCCGGACTCCATGGAGTGATATTAATAGCATAACCTGAATAAGATGATGGTGCTGATGATGATGACGATGGAGGTTGTGAAAGTTTGGTTCCAGCGGATTGCTTGCGAGAACTACTAATCACAGGCTGGAACTTACCGACGAGTACATCACTGTCTGGACCCATACTACTTCTGCCCCCATTGCTGCCACGGCTGCTGTCGTGGCTAAAACTGCTGTGATGTCCGACGTTCAGCAGAGCTCTGCGCGCACCCTCTTTGGAAACCGGCAAATTCAACCGTTTCAGTAGCATTTTTACGGCTTTCGGAGCAGTATTGTCACCACTACCACTACCGCTACCACTATCATCATCATCATCACCTCCACTTCGACCTCGATCACTGCCGGTGTTACTGGAAGGATTCCCTCGACCGCTGCCGAATGGAATGCTGATCCGCACTGAAGGGCCTGACACGGCGTAGAATTCCAACATGCGCAGCTGTCGGGTAACGCACGCAGAACGGAACGCGCCAGCCGCCAATGACGCTTTCCTCCTCGTCTGAATGGGCCCTGCCCCTGCAGGCTCTTCTGTACTGCTGGATGTAGTCTGCTCCTGCTGCCGCTCCTGCTCCTGTTGCTCCTGTTGCTCTTTATAATACTCAGCAAACAATTCACATTCTTTGAATGCAGAAATGCTCCCTTCTAATAGTTTATATCCACCCTCAACGACGCACACCGACCCGGTGTCGGGTTCTGATGTTGACACCTCTGCTGCTGTCACCAACCCCCCGCCCATAGGTGGGCCTGCTGAGCAAGACTCTTCTACAAGAGTATCAAGTGGATCAGTACTTCCCCATGCATTCTCTCTGTCGCTGTCACTGGTGCTGGTATTGACTCTACTGCTCCACCCACTAGCAACCGATAGCCCAGAAGCACCAATAGAAATATTTACAGAGTCATTCACCCTGTCCGTCTCATCGGATTCTGCTTCAATGGATAATAATCTGCTGTTACGACGCTTGAAATGTATGTTATCGTTGTGCAATAGCAGCGCCGCGGCGTACCGTTGAGGTGCTGTCAGTGCCCGCACTCTCGCGACAGATGCATCTGCATACGGGTCAATCCAGGCTTTAAACTTGCTCTCCTGGAAGATATACACTCCAAGATCTAGTGAGTCAACGGGCACAGATAAGGAGCGCTTTTTGCTCACAAGCTGCCAGAAATCCTTTAGATCGCTCTTTCGGGGCGAGAGGTTTCTTAGAATGGCCATTGCCTCTGTGGTTACGCATGCCCAGCCAACTGGGTCAAGTGGAGTACTATCTTCATCAGCACCATGCTCGTCATCAACATTATCATTACCACAAGCTGCGCATCCAGCATGATCCACGCGGTTATCGGTTTCGCCACTATATGCATTAAAGACTTTTTCGTGTTCTTTATTAACAGAACTTAAAATTCTTGGGCGTTGGGCGAGCATTCGGCTGGGTGCTAAGCTGTCCCATACACTGACAATCTGAGCGGCATCAATAGTTACTTCTGCCCCAGAAGATAATCTTACAATCACAGCACTACTTGAAGAATCAAGGGGTGACTTTTTGCCTACAAAATTGCCGAAAAGTAGGCACTTATTGTGCAATATTTCAACGGCAGTGTTGTTGGTGAGAATGGTTGGATTCTCGACAAGCTTGTTCTTAGGAAGGATAACCGACCGTTCATTCCTACTGTTGGTGTTGCTCTGATCATCCTCCTCATCTAATAAAACTTCTTTTCCAATGCTTATTTCTCTACTTAGCTGCTTCATGAACATATCGTAAAGAGCTTCATCAATTTGTTCATCACTTACAGTGCCAGTGGATTTTGGTGATAGTGAAGGAGCATTATCATTATTGTTAGTGCCAAGACCTGCAAGAGCGAATTGCCTAAGGGAAAAATCGGGCATCTTAAAAATCTTCTGCACACCGATCACATATTGGTGACGGTAATTACTAAATGGCAAATATAATGAGTAGGCATAGCTGCAAAGTATAAGCACAGCGATACTAAGAAATGCAATGTAACCTGGTCTCTTGTTGCGGTAACAAATCCGCGACATGGGAGTAATTGGAAAAAATGACACACTACAATTTCTTACACATGCTAAGAATTATTGTATCTATTATTATTACCAGCCATTTTAGCATTGTTGACGATCATAAATACCTTATCCCAGCATCGTAATTTTATGCCTCCTCCTCAGCGGGTCGTCGAAATTCACAGCACTGTACTGTACTGTACTGTACGTACTCTCACAGCAGCCATTCAAACTAAACTATTTGTATAAAGTTCAAAAAAACGTTACAATAAACCCATGTACAAATGTTATGAAACCGCCAGTGCTGCACAGTACAGTATACAGTACAGTGCTGAAGCACATGTATAATCTTTTTCTTTGAAAAAAAGCGTTGTACTTCGAAGTACTATTTTATATAACACCCTCAGTCACTGGCAATTGGCGTACACAATGAAGTAAACAATGTCAAGACGCACTAAAGATAGCAGTAGACATCGTAGTTTGGATGACAACGACGTTGAATCGCATGGGCACTGGGAAGTGACCAGCCCATTAGTGGACAATAGTGGTGATCGACGCGCAGACATTTTCATGCTCAAAGGACTTATCCAAAAAATATGGCCCCAGCTTGAAGACATCAACTATTGTATTTGCCAAGAAACAGCAGATTTTGTGGTGGCCAATAAACCAGTGTTTGATGTGGAAAAGCTAACGCTTGTAAAAATAACCAATTTCATTGAAGCAGATTTGACATGTGGAACTTTTTCCAAACTGAAGAAACGTAAAACGTACGATGGACCATTGCTAAATTCTAAAACATTTTCTACCGATTGGAACCGTGCTGCTGAGCAAGCCAATTCAATCTTGATTGCAATCAATAAAGAAATCACGGTGGAAGCCACAATGAAAAGAATGCAAAATCATGGGAAAGAGGATGGAGTGTTGCCCGCCGACTGCGCTGTTTATTGGACACCTAAGAGAGTTACCCAGTCAATAATATTATTCTTTGCTGCAATTGGGTTTTTATTTACCATGTACGTGATTGGTTATGCCATACAAAGCTCTCGATATGGCGGCATTGTCATCACTTTACTGGTACTTCTGGCTATCGGATCTGGAATGCTTTACGTTTATCTCAATCATCGAGCCTGGGTTGATCGAATGATTGCTGAAGCCAAATTAAAAGTATCAACTCTTATTGAGCACGCTCGTTCGCAGCTGGATAACTAGAGCTTGATACCGTTTCTCGCTCTTCGTTAGCTGTACAAAAGCAACAACGAGTGTATACTCCTGCTCCAATGCAGCTCGCCATCAACTCATCTATTGTTGAATGTATATATAAAGGTTAATAACCGGTAACTCTACTAATAGGGCAACATATCAACCATTGATAGGTCAAACGCTATCCCGGGAGCGGCAAGGGGGGGGGGCATCCATCTCTACAAATTCAGATACGTGTCATTACAGAACTTCTGGAATTTCTAAATTGTTATTACTCGGATAGCCGGGACAAAGGAGACAAAATAGCCGCATCAATGTTTTAAAAGTTATGGACAAAGGACAAGAACGTTGTACTCTGTACCAAAGCCCTTGGTTTTCGTTTGTTAAATATTTTATTTTTAAAAAATCCAATGCCAAATGTATTCCAATAATTATATTCTGCGTGGCACATTAACACACACACACACACACACACACACACACACACACACACACACACACACACACACCAATTAATAAATCATATAACTTACGCGCAGTTTAAAAACAAGCTCACAAGGAGACAATGTCAAGCCAGATGCTCGCTAATTTCATGCTTGTATGTGGAATAAATATCACGCAGGGTTATGGGTGCCATCGATAATGGGATTCCCCTGTAGTACTTCCCGTAGAAAATGTAACCCATTATCAATAACGTTATGACTAGGAGTGTAAGAAGCACACCCTGCGAAATAAGCATCGCTATACTGAACGATGAGGTTGGGGATGTTACAGCTGGCACAGGTCGAACTTCCCAACGTTGATGCTTATGCGCCGCAAGTTGGATTACTATTTTATCGTCTCTCTCTGTGGTGATGCGATAGTCTGCTCCTTCTATAGCATCATATTTTAGGTTTCTGATATCAAACGTGGCCTTCTTCTTGTTCGAGAATCCTTCCCCAGTAATCTCCATCATAGTGTTAAATACCGGGTCTGTACTTCCTCGCTGGCTCCCGATAGTGGGGGCAAAAGAGGTATCATCTGGGACAATATGACCAATTGTAACAGCCTGTGGGAAAACGATGTTGCCGGCACCAGTATCGATGCTAAGCACCTGCAAGGGAACATGTCGGGTAGCTGACCCGTCATAATTCTTTAGCTGTATATAGGCAGGCTTCCAAGATTGGCCTTGATGCAGTTCCACCCTTAAAAGGGTAGGCTCAACGCTAATAATCCGGTATGCTTCAGGCATTGTTGGAGACAGCATCACCTTTACGTCAGCAATGCTAGTGAAGCCTCGTCCTGAAATTTCAATGATTTTGGCTGATTCAGATACAGTTTGCGATGAATAATCAATATGCGGGTCCGGCAATACTTTTGCAATACGAACTCCTTTGGAACCTCCTACAAAATGCTTCTGATTCGGAACAGTACTGGAGGAGGAGATGGTGGAGATGGTGGAACTTTCAACTGGGAGTTGAATGCTCTTAATCGATAAATAGCCGGCATTAGGTCGCCACTTCCGAGCAGGCTTTATATCATCCCCACCGACTCGTTGAACTTGCGGCACTTTCTGGGAGAGTTTGAGAACAGCTTTGCTTGCAGATTGCACCGTGAGCACGTATTCAGTTGTCTCAATCATTGGTGGATCGAGTTCGATTGTCATTCCTTTTCTAGAGAACCCGTGACCCGTGAAGATAATGGGCAACTGTAGATAAGACTGATATACTTTTACTTCCTCCCCCATGTCAACTATCTCTGGTATTGACGATGATTTAGTTCCAGTACATCCATTTGACGATCCTTCTTCTCCGTTTTTTGCCTGAGCTTGAGTCAGGTCTGGTAAGGATATGTGTCCAGCAGTATCGGCACTTGTGCTATCAGAATGTTGATTACTTCCTAGTTCAGATATCTTCGAGCCAATATGCTTTGATTGATCTGTAGTCGTTGTCGGTGCTTTGGTAGCTATCAATGCAACGATGATTGGCTCCGAAAGTTTGTTCGCTGTAGGATCAGACTCTGGGCGGACTGCATTTAAGATTAATGGTAAAGGGGAGATAAATGCGCCACGTTGATCCTCTGGAACATTAATCCAGCTATACAACAAAAGAATAATGAACAGGAATAATGGTTGTTATACTTGTACTTTTAAAAAAGGCCAATCTTTATATAAACAAAGAAATCGGCAAATCGATAGCCTATCACAATCATAAGTAAATTGTGCCCTTTTTACCTTTGACCCTGGAGAAGCTGAATTCCCACCCCCGCCCCATCAACATACTTAATATCAAACTGTTCCCATTGCACGGGAGCTTTAAAAGACCCTAAAGGGTAAAACTCTAGTAAATCTTTTTTAGAGAATCCAGAACCACGGATTCGAAAGCTATCTGTGGTATCTAAGACAAGCTGTGAGGATTTTTCCACGGTGAAGCGTCGAGCTGCTAGGCCTATGCAGCCCAAGCTCGACAAACTGAAGAGAAGAAATAAACACAACACCATGGCAAGTCGGAATACTAAGTCTGACAAAAATTTCCTTACTGGGTTATTCTAACCCAATATTTGTTTAGAATAACCCAAAATTAATTAAGAATTAGAGGAAGAAATAGAATTTTGGAAGTGGTCCAAGGAAAAGAAAAAGGGATGGGAATAGGAAGGAAAGTGGGAACAGGAAAAGGCTATCATAGCTATTCATGATGAATAGCGGAAGGAACTACTATGTATTTAAGTGCGTGAAGTAGGTTTAGAAGTGGCAGTGAAACGTGTTGTGCTTCTAGTGATGATTGCAGAGGAGGAAGATGAAGAAGAGGAAGAAGAGGAAGATGAAGATTTACGATTACAGTTACTCTTGCGGCACTCTGTTCAGCCGGAAAAGGTGGGACCATGGGACGCTCACAAGCATCGGACGCATCTGACGAGTCAGTGGTAAATTTACTTAAATGGAGCACTTCGTTGTATGTTAAGATAGTATGTAGCACTAGAAGCACAAGAAGCACAAGAAGCTCCAGTTAAACCCCTTTTGCTCACAGTGGAATTATGATTCTTGTGGCTTATATTATTACTAAGCGTATGGACACAGTATGCCCATACACGCACGCACAGTGCTCAGCATCATTCCCTCAGGCTGAAACCATTCCTTCATTGAAACCATAGTGGTGATCATCAAACAAGTCTCGGACTGGGGTCAAAAGTTAAAATGCGCGTTGTCATACTTTAGCATTTGTATATATAATGCCAGTTACGGTGTAAATCAGAATAGATACATTGGCAAACTAGCAAAATGCTGGATAAATTAAACCAATCATATACATCTAGCTAGTCCTCCATTCTACTATCATGGTGCATCTTTAATTTAAAAAAAAAAAAAAAAAACAACTACGCAAAAGTTGACCGGATAAATCGTACCACTTCCCGATTAAATTGATCAGGAATCTGGTCCATTGGGCAGTGCCCGCCACCGGGTACGGGACAAACTCTCTCACGCAGGGGAAGTGTGCAAACGTCTCCCGTCCTAGATAAATAGGTTCCCATGGATCGTTCTCTCCCCACAATAGTGAAACTGGGCAGTGTACCAGTGGCAAAAGCTCTTCAGGCAACGGGCCCACCACTGATCAGTAGTAGCAGCAGCGACAACAACATCGGCAACAAACAACGTTAGTGATATTGCACAGAACCACAAAGTGACAATGTGAAAAAGGTTGATAAATATACTATGCACCAGAACTGGTTAAGCTTCTATGTATGGATTACATATGCGTTTAAAGAAGGGTTCAACTGAAGGGTGCACATTACACTAATTAAGTACTCAACAGAGGGCAGCTGTATAGATTATAATAATACCATATTATCTAAAGATAGGTGCGTGCTGACCTGTAAGAGATGAAGTCGAGAAATACTTCAGCTGCGCCTGGAAGTAGTCCAGGCTTCAATATCATATCAACAGTCTCTTCGTCAACCAGCTGATTAGTCCCTCCATAGCCATATGCCACACTCAGAATCGTACGAAGAGTTTCAGGCCTGGCCACCTATAGCTCATAAAACAAGCGCCGTATCGGTCGGGAGTAATAATACTGATGTTAATAAGATGGTCCACACGATATCAATGTGATTGAAACCTGGCTGTGTCAGGTGCTGGCAGGGCTGAACGGTCACCGCCATTTTCGCGCATAACTTTAAGCAGCACGGCAGTGTATGGCATACCTTTATAGACGTACATTAGTAAAGAAAGCCTTTCCTAGTCCTGTCTCTCTAAGAGTTGTTTGTAGCAAAGATGTGAATGGTCTCTGGATCGGATTCTGCTTTTTTGTGTGGAGTAAGCGCAACGACATGTTTGATAGTACCAGGCCTTTGACAAGGTCTGGCCGATGCACAGCAGCCTGCAGACCAACCACACCTCCTACAGAGTTGCATACTAGGAAACTGGGCTCTTGTACTTCACGTTCTATGAAATCAGCTATGTGAGTTGCCCAATTTTCAAAGTTATAGATTGAGTTGGGTTGATATTGCCTTGGGTCAGGCTTGTCAGAGTATCCATAGCCTATCAAATCGACTGCATAACAGTCACTACCCTGCTCAGCAAATGGACCAATATTCTTACGAAACTGGTCGGAATTTCCACCGAAACCGTGGATGCATACAATGGGTGGGAATTTCTTTGCATTCGTTGGAAGCGATGAAGCCTTTTGCCATCTCATGTTGTGCGAACCGAACTCATCAGTAACAGAGTTGAAAGCCGGTTTTCACCCCGCTGAACTTATCAGTAGCAGAGTGAAAGCCGGTTCGTAGCCCATCGCATACTTGGCGGGTGGTATAAAAAATAAGTAATAATAGCAGTAGCGTACAGCTCATCCGATGAAGAGTCCGAAACTGTGGAATTATAAAGTCTTCTGCTGAAAAGATACTATCTTTGAAGTAGTACTTCTAAAGTTGAGTGAGATAAACCTAAATTATATTTCAAAAAAATGCGGCTCGATTGCCAATCGAATGTTCTTGCAATGCAGAGGTACCCACAAAGATAAAATTTACTCGCAAGCGTACGAAGTAACTTATGCTGAATGAATTACTTCAAGTACAAAATATCATCAACGATTTGCCAGCTCATCAATTTCAAAAAATTGAGTCAGCGCTGTGGGATAAAGTCCCGTCCCTTGTAAGAACGAAATATTTAAACCAAGAAGGGGCCATGACCCTCGAACCCCCTCTCAAGGGCAGTACTACTACTTTTCGATATTCAGATCATAATTTTAAAATGTGAAATCCCTTATGGAAAGTATATCCTCGGAAACCAATGGCCGCAAATCAAACGCGCACAGACTCGCGCAGAAAAATTCTGGAATTTACTTTTTCATGGTTTTACGATTTTTTTCTCTGGCTTCGCACGTTTAATAAACTTCATTACAGTTTAAATAACTGAAATAACTTCATTGTCCCATTGTTGATTATTCGCACCGCCCTACGAGTTCCTTACAATGCATTTGATGTTCTACCTCAACGACGAAGGGAACCGCGTGTACACCCTCAAAGTACGTCACAGCCCGCACATTATCCAACGTTATGAACTTTTAAATAGTTTTGATGAGCTCCCCAAAATACAGTAGTGCATTTTTATTTTAAATATGGATGTTGTGATGTCATGAATTAAATAGAAAACGGATACCGAGGTTCGCCGACGAATAGCGCCCATCCCGCCAGATTCTCTCCTGATGATAAATTCAGTCGCGAGCGAGTGATCTGCAAAAAGGAGGTTTGGATTGTTACCCACCCAGGTACATTAGCCACACTTTTGCCATTCTTTCTATTTTATTTTGCTATAAACTGCCTTATCGATAATTATATGCTATCTCTGATCTTAAGTATAACTGCTCCCGTTATTATATGCTCTTGATGCCTGTCGTGCCTTATTCCCCCCCCCCTCCCCTCCCCTCCTCCCCCCGCGCTGCCGCCGCCACAACAGCAACCACCGAAAGAGTTGTGAAGAGTCTTGATTATAAGAATCATAATTTCTATACGCATCTCGTCGCATTCAAAAGCATGATACTATTATCAAAATGCGTAGTCAGCCAAACATTTGCTCGAGGCTCGGTTGGTGCAATGCTTCTGGTACTGATAGAATAATAAAACATCTTGTTCACTTTTGTACATATTTAATTTACAACATAACATAAAGTAGCCAGGTCAATTCGTTTTCCGAATTCGCTATTTTCAAACCTTTTTCGGGCTTCTAGTCGATTTTAGGATAGCATCGAACTCACACCCCGGTTCGAAAAACCGACCAAAGGAAATAATTGTGCGCCAAAATTAAGTAAATTCTATGCATAGTGGTATATTAAACTTAGCAAAGTCCTGGTACCACGAGTCCGTGAGCAGTAGCGTATTCAAACAATCAGGGAAATCGCACTCGTTTGCGACTAGCGTAACGCGCATGTCCCAAGGGCAGCCGTGCTCATGCAGGTACTGTAAACATTGCATGTCTCCCATCCGGGCCGCTTGGTAACAGGCATCTACATTCCAGGGACAGCCATGCTCGTGCAGGTATCGTATAATCCCCAGCTGGCCCCATGCTGCTGCTGTGGTGATCGTGAATGCATCCCACGGACAGCCGTGCTCGTAAAGATACTTCAAACATGGCATGTTAGCATGACTCATTGCAGCTGCCGCCGTGACTGAGGCGTCCCACGGGACAGCCGTGCACATGAGCATACTCTAGACAGGTGAGTTGATTTTGCCGACCGCTTTTACATGTGTCCTCTCATCCCAGGGACAACCATGTTCGTGCAAATAACGCAAGCATACGAGGCTCCCGACACCAGCAGCTGCAGCGGATAAGCTTGTGCTTAATTCACATTTTGCCTCTCGTGTAGATATGCAAGCACAGGGAGGTGACCCCTATCACCGCAGCCGTTGATACAACTCCTTGCCCACAAACGGGCATGCATGTTCAATGTAAGGCACGATAGATGGCCGTGCTTAGCAGATAAAAATGGGGCTCTTTTATCTGGGATGCAGCCATGATCTATTGCATATATCAAAGCAGAAAGGTTTCCGACAGAAGAAGCTTGCGCGCATACATCACTTTTCCATGGGCAGCCATTATCATGGGCATAGCGCAAGCAGTTTAGAGCATTGCTTGCAATGCAACTGTTAATCTCCATTACCCCTTCATTGCCACGATTACTATGCGTGGTGTCAGTAGCAGCAGCAGCGAATGTGCACACAAGATCTACCAAGACTGCCCCCTTCTGATGCAAAAAACGAAACATTTCAAAGCGCCCCAAAAAAGCAGATATAAGCAAATAGTCCCCCATCGAATGATGCAAACTCTCCCAAGAGCACAGCTTGCTGTCCAACACATAAACCAAACTGTTGACAAATCCGTGATATACAAAAGTCGTGACTAAGTTCGCATTTGAATTCCTCCGCTCCACCGGTAGATGCAGTCCATTACTAGCACAACATTCTACGAAATCGCCGAATCTGGGCAAGAAGATTGTATCAGGCAGTGGGCTTTTACACTCAAGCAGATACAAAATTATATCCTCATTCTCGCTGTGAATCCCTGCAAGGAAAACCTCGCTGTCCAAGCTACTGCATTCTTGAGAAACAAGGAATTGCAAGCAGTCGAAATGGTCATGCAAGGCTGCTGCTCTGAGAGCGTGCGCTACGTTTATGGGGCAGTTCAAACTGAGAGCGAGCTGCAGACATTGCAATGCTCCAAAACGAGCGCAATGCAAGGTAATATCATCACACCAGAGTTTGGATAAGTCGTGAATGAGCTGGGGTGCTCTTTTCTGTTCTGATGAAGCTTCATCACTCGCTGCTATTATATCTGCTGTATCATTGATGGCATCTTCACCAGTATCAACGATTAGTGCTGAAACTGTTCTACTCACTGCGGCAGTGGTGCTAGCACTAAAACTGGAACTACTTGGGGATGAGGTGGTAACACAAGTCGTAGTACCAGTACCGGTAGAGCCGCTGCTAGACAAGTTTCCCCCCGTCAGAATGACAATTCCTTGGCAATCATCTCTTGCAGTAGCGTTATACGCATGCTTATAAAGGCAATGTAGCAGATCTGCGCGATTTGCTTCGATAGCGACAGTCAGCTTATCCCTGTAGTCGGCCTGAGCAACAATACGCTCTAAGTAGACCATGGAGGGAAGGCCTAGTGAGTTTCTCAACATTCGCTGAATAGATATTTTGTCTGCATTCACTCCGACGCAATAGCTAACAAGGTCAAACGGAAGAATATCACAGCCCCAGAAATGTAATGTGTTAATTAAATGCTCAAATTCTTCCATGCATTTTACAGCTGTGTTCATTTTAAAATGCTTTGTTTGCAGTTCAAATATGGCTGCCTCATCACAGCAAACAGCTCCAGCCGCAATTTCTGGTGCATCACTGTTGTCTGTCAAATTACGATAAAAGTCACTGTTGTGGAGATATTCGGGTATGTCCAGGAGCTTGATTTGGATAGTAGCGATAGCACCAACAGTACCGGTAGCGGACTCTGCCATTGTTCCTTTTCCCTGAGGTTTCCCTTCTGAGTTTACGGTAAACAACCTCATCTGAGTACTAAGTAAACTTTATTTATGATACTCGTAGGGTTTACTTCAATCCCAGTGGACTTAACCAGGGCCTTTATACAGGGCCCAAATTTTGTTGTGGTTTACAGTATGAGACATTTCTACTACTGTGTGTGTGTTTGGTTACTCAAGCAGTTAAATACATCACACAGAAAAGCTGCTATACTTAACGCTCATAAACCTGGAGCACACGGGAAAAGATCGACTTAAGAACTATAATATGTGCTATCTAGCCGAAGCGTTGCAAATATATACGCAAAAAAATTACTTCGAAGTAGAAAAAAAGGAGCAGTTGCAATGCCAAATTGCCCGCGAAGTCCCGGAGGCGTCACTCTCGCTCATTTCTTACGAAGAAATTCTAAACGTGAATAGAGTAAATTTATACTGGTATAAATTTACTCCATTTACGTTTAGAAAAAGAGACCATTTTAAGATCAAATAGTTGTTTAATATTGACTGTCTACAAGTACAGCTATTAGTAAGCTTTGGACGCAAGCATATTCACAACATGGATGCCTTGAAAGCTGAGATTAACAGAAAGAGGAAATTAAACGAAGATCTCCGATCAAAGCTAGTTGATAATGGAGGAGATTCTGGGGATTGCTCCGCACAAAAGATTGTGAGCAGTCGCTATATACGAGCTGGTGATCGTCAGCGTATGCAGGAAATGGAGCTACAGGAAAAGCAGCGTGCCTTGGAAGAGGAGAAGCAAAAACGCCAACAGCAGGAGGCAGAGGCACATCGAGCTGCGCGCAAGAAACAGCTGGAGCGGCTTGAGCTTCTTGCAAAGAAATCAAAATCAAAATCAAGTTCTCACGATAAAATTGATGGAGGCAAAAATATATCAAATTATCAAGAAGAAAGCACTAACAGCGGCAGCGTCGGTGTCCCTGGCGGGTTCAACGAGCAGCATTATGCCACCTTGTCCTTTGGCGAGGTCAAAAATCGACTTCGAATACTTCGCCAGCCGATCACACTCTTTGGTGAGGATGCAATGCTGCGTCTGCAACGACTGATTGAGTTCATGCGCAGCGACATGGGCCGTAGTGAGGGCTTTATCGAACATGGTAATTATAAGATGGGCAAGCATCGCAAGACCGAGGACGAAGAGGAAGCCGAACTTGATGCGGAAGATCTTGCCGAGGAGTCCATGGCAGCTGCTAAAGGCAAGACTCGGGGTAAAGAAGGAGGGGAAGGGCAGGGAGGAAGGAAGGGAGGAGGGCCGCTTGGATATGGTATCAGTAAGGCAAGGGAGAGCAGTGGTGCTGGTGCTGGTGGTGTTGATGCGGATGATGATGATGATGATGATGATGATGATGATGATGATGATGATGACGGTAATGAGAAAAAAGGCTCCGGTGGAAAGCCGAAACTGGAGTGGGATCATACCATTCACTTTAGCAAAATGCCTGGTTTGACAAAAGAAAAGGTTGTGTATAAATTTTTCCGAGCGCTGACTAAACAATGGGAAGCGGATCTTAATGCCCGTGATGACTGGGTTAAACGCACGGCCAAAGGGAAGATGGAGACCAAAACTCAGAAACAATGCAAGGATTATATTCGACCTCTATTCCGCATGTGCAAGAAAAAAGACGTTCCTCAGAGCATTTTGGTAAAGCTGGCATTGATGGTACAACACTGCGAAGAAGGGAACTTTTTGGCAGCGAACGATCAGTATATCCAGACGGCAATTGGCAAGTCTGCATGGCCAATCGGAGTCACCATGGTAGGCATTCACGAGAGGTCTGGTCGAGAAAACATTTCCGCTTCAAAGGTACGTTATAACTAACTTATAACTTGATATTATTTGCCTTGAACAGTAAACTGTATTGAAATATATTTCAGTAGCATTACAGCGATCATTGACCGTTTCCCGGTTGACTATCTTTAGCTAGCTGACTTGTGTATTTGTAATCCATTCCTATTCACAACTGCTTTCATGGTGTAAGGTGGCACACATAATGAATAACGAGCAAGAGCGCAAGTACCTCACTTCGGTGAAGCGCCTGATGACATATGCCCAGAACAAGCGCACCGATGTAGCTCCCTCCATGAAGGTTCTAAACACATAGTGACATGGCGCACTGCCTGTCTGCCTTTTTATCTTGACACTATGTTGGGACAAAATATAGATTGCTCTCTTTTCCAAGGACGCGCTCTTTCCTTCTTTTCCACCATCACCACGGCCACATTCACAACCTCCTCTTACCCCTCCCCCCTCCCCTATCCACTCAATCCCAGTTGTGGCTATGCTAGTGGCTGGGGTTTTATATTCGATATGCCGAATGTTGGTTCAATTGATTCTTCGAATGATGTGTAAGTAAGCTATCTGAAAGTAGGGGGTTTTCTCTGCCCTAAACGGTACTAAGTCAAGTCTTGCGCAATTTAAATTTTTTTTCGCAACATCAATTAGAATTCAACGCACTAATCGTTTACGATTCCTGATAAATAAGCCATTATTTTAAGTGGAAAGTTTTAGTACAATTAAAACCACATCGGAATTCCGAAATCTATTCCACTATACCCAATTCACACAAGCTAAAGCGCTGTATTTATTTGGAAGAGGTACTTTTCTTAAGATAGCGATATATTATTGTGAGTAAAATAATAGTAAATGAACTAGTGATGAAGCCGTTCAGCTCATCACTCCTAAACGGAATAAATCCGTATAGCGGACAATATAAATAGCATAAGTATATAATATACTATATATATTGATGTCTAAAGTCCAATGATAACGTGCTGCTGAAAGTGGCATAACTACCTCTCATTATATACGTACCACCGTCTACATCCTAGATCTAGTCCGTAGTGGAGAAAAAAAAGTAGTTGTTATGACAAGCCTTGTCATAACAACTACTATATGATGCCGGCGGTGTCGCTTTTTACTGAGTAAAAAGCGACACCGCCGGCATCATATAGGGATGTAGGGACCTTAGTCCACAACTGTACGTACTATCGTGCGTACAGTACCGTTATGTATTGAGGATGATGGTGCGAGGGCTATTGCGGAAAGGCTGCCTTCGGTTCCCTTGCTCACAAGCCTTGGCCTCTCTCACAATCGTATTGAAGCTGATGGTGCGAGGGCTATTGCGGAAAGGCTACCTTCGGTTCCCTTGCTCACAAGCCTTGACCTTTCTGGCAATTTTGTTGGGGCTGATGGTGCGAGGGCTATAGTGGATAGGCTGCCTTTGGTTCCCTTGCAAAGGTCAAGGGCCTTGACCTTTCTGGTTATTTAATAGTACGTACTTTTAAAAACCAACCTTATAGTACAAAGTCTTTCGATAGTTGTGAATTGAGGGGACGATTCTGGGATTGTCATTGTTCAAAATCGCAAGCTTTCCGAATCGCAAGGTGCCGACCGCTACTGTACGTTATGTTGTATTTTGTTAATATTAATTTCTACAGTAGGTTCTTAACCGTTCAATTATAATTTAATTAATTTAATTTTACTGACCAGAGGCTAGCGACCTTTGGAGATGTGAAAAATCATACTAGCGGCGTTTCTTCAAAAGATGCCGATATTGTTTTGTATGCTTGTTATTTATTTCTGCGCCGTTAAAAGTTTCAACGTTTACCCCAGCGTTACTGTTCGGTCTCGCTTTAATCTAATACTTTCATGTTCAAGTAACATTATTGATGAGCCCAAAATAAACAACTGCTATCCTTTTCGTTATCCCCGGTCAGAGGCTACTACACTATTAGAAGACCAGATTCAGTACCCCCAAACCAGATATTTATCGAATGAATTAATCGATGATGTAGACGATGTAGTTCAAATCGATGAAGTGCAGCCTAAATCTGCACGACCACTCAGCAAAAGGGAGCGTCGCCTACGACGACAGAAGCTCTTTCTCATGTCCACTTGGCTGGACGATCTCCTTCCCGACCCTTCTCAGGGTAAATCATGGATGCTCAATATGGTCTTGGATTTCATAAAAATTCTCACGCGTGCAACGATTGTGTTAGTCACACTAGGAAACGTTCTGCCCACCCCGAGGATGATCCGCATCTGCGACGAGTGGAACATATAATACAGATACTACGGCATTTCTAGCGGCACCATCTGAACCGTACGGTGGGGGCAAACAAGCTTCAGAGAGGAGATCGGAACCTGAAGGCTTCCACAAACTTTGACAAACTGTGTAATATGAGACCTGAGTACTCCCATTGTATCCATGTTTTGTGAGTACATTATTATTATTATCACTGGCACTTACTTCGAAAGTATATTAATCCCTTACATTAAATAGTTATCCTCGAAATTGTTTCTACGGGTTGAGCACTTACAGTTGTATCAGTGCGCCGTGGTAAAGGGGATATTCACCCCAAAAAACCCAAACGGCGACGACTATAATTTTTTTCCTAGAACGAGATGGCACTCGCTTCAGTTAGTAATCTTGTTCAGCTTCGTATTATCTAACGATCATTACATGGATATCCGTTATTCTATTTTCTTGACGAAGTTATTGGAGTAACAACATTTTTCCCCTATGAACTTAGCTTGAAGCGGGGGTTTTGAGTGAATACAATGATTCAATATTCAATTGCTGTTTTATGGTCTTTACATGGTGATTTTGGGCTGTAGTAAAGTGCTACCTTACGCTGCCCAAAAATCAGATGAAGTGCTGATCCAATGCTGTATTTAATCGAACTATTTCGCTCTACTTGTAACTGCATCATTGCTCATTAGCAGTAATGCTGTAAAACAAACATTACCACTCAGGTCGTTAGGACTACCACTGCTGGCACTCAACGCACAGAAAGAGTCGGACAAAGCTCACAGCTCGTATCTCTCATCAGATCAATCAATTTTAATCAGAAAAGCGATGTATCTTCGTGCTTGAAGATGGGTTCATCATCAGGCACGTCAAAGTGGTCTGGAGCCATGCCCTTCTCGTGCCTGCGCCACGCATTCTGCAAGCCTGTTTCGAAGTTCTTCACCCACCGAGCCGTGTCGAAGGCAGCACAGGTCAGCCGCCTCCGCTCCAGCTTCTGGCGGAGCGAGTAAAGGCGATCTGAATCCTCCGCCAATGCGACGCCTAACTCCTCGTAGTCTAGTGAAGGTGTGAGTGAGTGAAGGTGTGAGTGAAGGTGTGAGTGAAGGTGTGAGTGAAGGTGTGAGTGAAGGTGTGAGTGAAGGTGTGAGTGAAGGTGTGAGTGAAGGTGTGAGTGAAGGTGTGAGTGAAGGTGTGAGTGAAGGTGTGAGTGAAGGTGTGAGTGAAGGTGTGAGTGAAGGTGTGAGTGAAGGTGTGAGTGAAGGTGTGAGTGAAGGTGTGAGTGAGGTGAGGGTTGTGAGTGAGTGAAGGTGTGAGTGAAGGTGTGAGTGAAGGTGTGAGTGAGGTGAGGGTTGTGAGGGTTGTGAGTGAGTGAAGGTGTGAGTGAAGGTGTGAGTGAAGGTGTGAGTGAAGGTGTGAGTGAAGGTGTGAGTGAGGTGAGGGTTGTGAGGGTTGTGAGTGAGTGAAGGTGTGAGTGAAGGTGTGAGTGAAGGTGTGAGTGAAGGTGTGAGTGAAGGTGTGAGTGAAGGTGTAAGTAAGTGAGTGAGTGAGTGAGTGATGGTGATGTGAGAACAGTGGTGTAGTGGACAGAAGAGGGCGGTTAGAACTGAGAACAGAAGCAATTTTTTTAAATTAAAAATTAAAAAAAAACATCCATTGGTCGTTGCCTCTCTAAAAATAAAGCATCGAATCTGAATGGCGTGGGACAGTTGAGCTCTGCTCTTACCACTGTAGTTGGTACAGATAAGTTCATCAAGGCCGGCAGCAGTGAGAAGTGAAGAGGCCACTCGGGAAGCCATCTTCTCGCCCTGGAGGGTTATCAGAGGCGTCCCGCTCCACCTACAAAAATAGTGGATTAATTTATAAAGCACGTGGGAAAAGAGTGGGAAAATTGATAAAGTATAAGGTTCATGCGATAATTGAAACTTTATCATGATACATGCCACACCACTTAAATTATGAGTGAGTCCGGAAATAATATACATGCATTCATGAAATGATATAACTCGAACTCACACACACACACACATTCACGAATGTATCAGTTGAATTCACGTACATTATATCACACGCAGTAGTATGCGCGTTACAGATCGAAGTGTCAAGGAAAAGATCAGCCAGAAAACCCCGTTTGATGTGCTCTTCTCTGGCAACCCACGTCGGAGAATACAATCTGATCCTCCCGCACACCGCGCTCTCTAGCTTCGCGAAGAATGTTCTCCTCCCCAACCGGTGGGAAGCGGAGCAGCCACAGCACGCTGTTCGGCACACGCTTGAGCATGCTCATCCAGCAGTTGAAGATCTCAGGATCGATCTTATACAGTTGG
>CAXIWF010001516.1:0-26115 GCA_964036045.1 Eutreptiella sp. 'Long Island Sound 2002' | reverse complement strand
GGGATAGATGACCGCCGCGTCGAGCAGGCCCCACGTGCCGAGCCCGAAGCAGACGATCAGGAAGATCACCATCTTGCGCATCCAGCGCGGCGCGACCCTCGTGCGGATGGGACCCGTCGCGCTGGTCGGCTGCTCGGCGTTCGGTTCAGTCGTGGGGTCGGCCTGGTCGGTCATGGGGCGCGTGTCCTCTTGGCGTGGCGAATCGCGTACGCGGGGTCGTACCGGGTCGATATCGACCGGTTCAGGGGAACGGGTCAAAGGCGGCCGCTGTTATCGCGCCTTTCGCGACGCGGAAAGACAGGTTACTCCACATCCCGGACCTGCTCGATGGCGCCGTTCCACCAGTCCTCGGCCCAGGCCTTCCCGAGCGGGGTCGCCATGATCTCATCGAAGCCGCCATCGTCGACCTTCCGGCTGGGGATCTCGGGCAAGCCCGAGGCCGCTCGACCGGGGTTTCCGCCGCCGATCCGGGATCGACCCACTAAATGGTGGGTAAGCCACAAGGAGTGGGTCATCCAGGGCCCGTTCTCCGGCTTCGATGAGGACGCGTCGGCTCAGGATACGACGAAACATGGAGATCCCTCCGACCGAACACACCGCTTGGAGATGCGGACGAACCCGGTAAGAGTCTGTGGAATAGGGGCCTGCGCCCGTCCGTTCACTGTACGGATGCAACCGGTCTTGGACCAGCCTTGTATCCCTCTTCGAATGACCGAACCGGGGACGCCCCGGGGAGAGAAAGGACAGACCACCATGGCACGCACAGAATCACGCTCCGGCCTTGCTTCACGCGGCGTTCGCGTCGTGCTGGCGGGTGCCCTCGCGAGTTCGATGGCCTTCGCTTCCGTCGGCTGCAACAACGCCGGCGAAGGTGCCCTCTCGGGCGCAGCGCTCGGAGCCTTGGCGGGCCTCGGCATCGGTGCCCTCTCGGGCAACGAGGGCGACGGCGCTGCGATCGGTGCGATCTCCGGCGCGGTCGGCGGCGCGATCATCGGCGACCAGAACGCCCGCAACGAGCGATACAGCCGCAACCGTCGCAGCGACTGGTAAGCCCTCCCACACTCATCCGAATCACACTCTCGGACCTCCTCAACACAGCACGCCCGGCACTGATGCCGGGCGTGCTGTCTTTTCTGTAGCTGAGTCCGGCTCGATCGGTCAGGACGCTTTCTTTGCGGCCTTGGCGGCGGCTTCCTTCATCGCGGCGCGACAGGCCGCCTCGAGCGCCTGGTGCAGTTTCTCGTGCTCGGGACAGGTCCCGAGGAAGTCGAGCAGCTGACCGACCTGGTCCGAAGCGTCCCGGCTTGTGTCGACGCGCATGATCGCGGCGTCGCCGAGCGCTTCGCTCGCGTTCTGCATCCACTCGACGGTGACCTCATCCTCGTCTTTGCGCCCGGGCGGGCGGACTTTCGTCCGCACCGTCTGCGGGCCGATCATCACGATCGGCCATTCGCCGACGCTGGTGCGCGGCTCGCGCACAACGACGAGCACCGGCACACCCTGCTGGTTCGCCCGTTCGCGCAGGTCGCGACCGTCGGCGCCCACGAGCAGCGGTTCGAACAGGTAACAACCGGCCTCGACCTGCTCATCCTCCTGAAGCAGTTCCTGGTCCGCCTCGTTCAGCCGGATGACCGTGCTGCACTCCAGCGCTTCCAGACGCTTCTGGCGCCGTGCTTCTTGGAGCGGAAGAACGATCCTCGCCATCCGCTCGAAGTCGCCGGCCTCGAAGGCCGTGTTCAGGGCTTCCAGAGCGAGGCGCTCGCACTCGAAGTACTCGGTCTTCGCGAGTGCTGCGGAGGCCTGCTCCATCAACTGGTCGATCTTCTCGGATTTACTTGCTTTGGCTTTGCTCGACACAACGTCCCCGCGTGGATAGGGCGACACCTTTGGTGTCGCGGGAGTGATCAGATGCTACGCCTTCAAGCCGCCGATGCGCGGCAGCCGGCCGCGAGATCGCGCAAGACAGTGGTCCAGGCGTCGGCCTGCTGGTCCATGTCGTAGGCGAGAATGTCGGCGAGCGTCGAGAGGTCGCGAGAACTGATCGCGTCACGGATTTCGCCGAGACGGGTGGTCAGTTGAGCAGCGAGCTGCTCGAAGGTCTCTTCGCCGTTCACGTGCCCGAGTTCGATGCCGTTCACCTGACGCGAGAGCGTGATGCACTGCTCCACCTGCTGCCAGATGTCGAGCACATTCGACAGCTCGGGCATCGCCCGGGAGAGTTCGCCGAGCTGGATCTGCTGAGCGATCGCTCCCTGCTTCTCCTTGCTGGACTCCAGGTGATCGGCCGCCTCGAGCAGCGTCACTCGGACCAGCGAGACCGGGTCCGCCGAAGTGAACCGGATTTCTGCGGCGAAGGGCTCGGTCACCGGGGGGTCGGCGAGCTGGGCGTCGGGAACCGGCTCGCCGTCGGCGCTCACGCCGATCAGCAGGCGATCGCCGGCCTTGGCGGCCGCCGCTTCAAGGGCCTTCGCGAGCGTGCTGCCCGAGTCATCGATGAGTTCGTCGTCGAGGTAGATGCGCATACGGGCGTTATCGGTCGGATTCGGGGGCGGCTTCGACAAACCCGAGCAAACCGAAACGAAATCGTTGATCGGCATCGGCAGCCGATCGGTCGGGGCGAGACCAATCGTCCGAATCGCCTCATCGTCATCGGGCCTGTCGGGGGCTATCATCGGAACCGGCCCGATACGACGGGCGAGAACCCTTGATTTCCGACCAGCCGACCGAGGACCAATCCCCTATGCACCTGAGGCATTCCGACCACGAGCACGGCCCGAAAGAGGTTCCAGTCCGGTTCATTCTTGAGGATCCGCAGGACCTGACCGGTACCGACAAGGTTGAATGGGAGGTCATGGCCGCGAAGGGCGAGCACCTGCTCGAGGTGGCGGTCGAGAACGGAATCAATATCGAACACGCCTGCGGTGCCGTCTGCGCCTGCTCGACCTGCCATGTCTACGTCGAGCAGGGGATGGACGAGGTCTCCGAGCCGACCGAGGCCGAGGAAGACCGAGTGGAAGAGGCACCGGGCCTGCAGATGAATAGCCGTCTCTCGTGCCAGTGCGAGATCGAGGGCAAGGGCCCCATCGTCGTTCGGGTGCCGGCGTGGAACCGAAACGCGGTCAAGGAAGTCCCGCACTGACGGTATCGGTTGCCGGTAGTCAGCCGCCGAATCGAGGGATTCTCAGGACGTCGAGGCCCGTTCTCCGACGCAACTATTTTGCAGCTCAAATCGCGGATTCTGCTGCGAAACAGGCGTTTTTTTGCCGGACCATGCAAAAATATGGGTCTAATTCTCACAAGAATCTTGCTTTCAACCCGGCAAAGTGTGAAGATAGGCAATTGGCGTGGTTGGGGTTCACCCCCGGCCACGCCAACTCTCTCTCTTCTCTCAATGGTCTACCATTGGTGCAAACGGCTGCGTGGCGACGCAGCCGTTTGTATTTTTGGCGCGGGAGGCCGGACCGATGGATGACAAACTGCACTGGCTGGATGTCGAACTGATCGCCGAGGAACTCGTCGAGGAGTACCCGGACCGCGATCCCGTCGGGATTTCCTTTCCGGAACTGCGAAAACTGGTCGAGTCGCTCGAAGAGTTCGAGGCGCGTGAGGGCCACCCGTGCAACGAGCGGATCCTCGAGGCCATCCAGGCAAACTGGATCAAGGAAAGCCGCGATGCCGGCGGCTACGACGACGAGGACGATGACGACTGACCGACCGAGCAGGCGCCGGACCGGGCTCGGTTCCGCGCGATCCAGTCGTAGGTCGCCCGAGACGCGTGGCTGATGCCCGGCACATAGAGCAGCAGCGACGGCAGGAAACCCAGCGGCGTCTGGAGCAGGGCCCGGCGAACCGCCGGGAAGCCGACCATCGCCGTACCGGTGCGCGTTCGCATCGGGATGCCCTGCATCGCCTGCTCGATCGAAACCGGCAGTTCCTCATCAGGGACTTTGGTCATGTCCCGGAAGTCCAGACGCCCCAGCCAGTCCAAGGCGCGGAGGATCTTGGTGGTCCGCTGGCACATGCCGCAGGCGCCGTCGTAGTAGAGGGTGTCGGTCGAAGGGTTGGGCGACGCTTGGCTCATGCACTAGTCTAGGTGATCCGCCCTCCCACGCAGGAGCCCCTTATCCGATGAAACTGTTGTGGTACGCGATTGCCCAGTACGCCTCCGATGATTATCTCCAGCGCGAGGATATCTCGCGCTGGGAGATCTGGATGGGTCGGTACATCTTCGTGGTGGCAATTGCGGTGCTGGTCGCTGAGTTGATCAACTTGCCCCTTGTAGCGCTGCTGGTCTTTCTCACGATGCTTGTCGTCGCGATCGCCATTGTCATGCTTCACTCACTTCTTTTCTTCATACTGAACGGTGATCCGTTCTGGATCGCTGTCTGGTATGTCCTGAAGTACACCGGAGTCTTCTGGCTGTACTGGAAGTTGATCTTCGAAAGGCAAGTCCAGACTGAAATCGACGACCTGGCAGGCTTCGATGAACAAGAACGCTTCACCCATAGTGGCAAAGACTGGGTTTGGCTAACGAGCGGGCCGCCCAAACACCGACAGGCCATCGTTATGGTTGAACCGGGCCATGATGTAGCCGGTTCTGAGTCGGAGCCGAGCGTGTTCACCAGCAACACTGAACCAACGCCCTGATCAATTCGACCATTCGGTTGTCCTGTGAGAGACTCGGACGATCTGCCTACCTGTACCTATAGTCTTTCATGCACCACTCCAAAGTTGCTCTCATCGGCGCCGGCCCGATCGGCATCGAGATGGCCGTCAGTCTCAAGCGGGCCGGGGTGGACTACGTCCACTTCGAGGCCGGGCAAGTCGGGTCCACCATCGCGTGGTGGGCACCGCAGACGCGGTTCTTTTCCTCGCCCGAGCGGATCGCGGTCGCGGGCGTGCCGTTCTCGACCCCGACCCAGGACAAGGGCACGCGCGAGGATTACCTGAACTACCTGCGCAACGTGGTGGACCAGTTCGACCTGCCGATCCGGACGGATCACCGGGTCGATGACGCCAAGCGTCTCGATGACGGCTCGTTTGAACTCAGCGTCAGCCATCGGGGAGGACGCTCGCGCTGGAAAGCCGACAAGGTCATCCTCGCCATCGGCGACATGCACGAGCCGAAGATGCTCGGCATCCCCGGCGAAGACCTTCCTCACGTCAGCCACTACTTCGAGGAACCCCACTCCTACTTCCGGCAGAAGGTGCTGATCGTCGGTGGGCGCAACAGCGCGGTCGAGGCGGCGATCCGCTGCCAGCGCGTCGGCGCGGATGTCGCGATCAGTTACCGGGGCGGGGTGTTCACGAAGAAGATCAAGTACTGGCTGCGCCCGGAACTGCTGGCGCTGATCGACGCGGGCAAGATCGTCTACCACAAACGGACCATACCGATCGAGATCACGCCGAACGAGGTTGTGCTCGCGCCGGTTGACGAGGGCGGTGAGCGTCGGGGTGAGCCCGTTCGCGTCGCGGCCGATCGTGTGGTGCTCATGACCGGCTACTGCCAGGATCCGACACTGTTCCAGCAACTCGGGGTGGAACTCGAAGGCGAACGCCTCGTGCCGCTCGTGGACGAAGAGACGATGCAGACCAGCGTCCCGGGCGTGTACGTCTGCGGCACGGCGGTGGCGGGCACGCAGGCTTCGGGCGTCGAGGTCTACATCGAGACCTCGCACGTGCACACGCGGCGCATCATCCGCGACATCACCGGCGATGAGAGCGCGGACGCGGATCTTGATACGCCGGTCTATGCGCTGCCGGAGAGCTGAACGCTTCGATCAGAACAGGTAGCCGGCCGAGCGCACCGCCCGGCTGCTTTCGAGCGCAGCGCGACACAGGGTCTCGAAGGTGCCGAGTCGGGCCATGGAATCTTCGGGGTCGTCGGGGCCGGGCTTAAGCAGGGTGTATTTCCCGTTCGAATCGAGTTCCCAGGCGTGACGCCGGTCGTGCACGCCGGCGAGCATGATGTCGCTGAGCTTGCGCCGGGCGTCGCGGTCTTCGACGGGGGCCACGGCCTCGACGCGGTTGTTGAGGTTCCGGCTCATCCAGTCGCCCGAACCGATGTACCAGTCCCCATCGACAGGGTCCTCGCGTCCGCACGCGAAGTGGAAGATCCGCGCGTGCTCGAGGAACCGTCCGACGACCGAAACGATACGGATGTTCTCCGACAGGCCGGGCACGCCGGGGCGGAGGCAGCAGAAGCCGCGGACGATACAGGTGATCTTCACGCCGGCCTGCGACGCCTCGTACAGGCGCTTGATGATGCCGACGTCTTCGAGCTGGTTCATCTTGGCGACGACGCGTGCGGGCTTCCCGGCGCGGGCGTTCTGCACCTCGCGATCGATCAGCTCGTAGAAGCGCTCGCGCATGGTCACCGGCGCGATGAGGAGCTTGTTGTAGTGGCGGTTCAGTGAGCGCCCGGTGAGGTAGTTGAAGATGTTGATGACATCCTCACAGATCGCTGGATCGCAGGTGAGCAGGCCGCAGTCGGTGTAGAGCTGCGCGGTGCCGGGGTGGTAGTTGCCGGTGCCGACGTGGGCGTAGGAACGGAGGCGATCACCCTCGCGGCGCACGACGAGCGAGCACTTGCAGTGGGTCTTGAGGCCGATGACGCCGTAGGCGACATGCACGCCGTGCTTTTCGAGGTGTCGGGCGAAGCGGACGTTCTTGTCCTCGTCGAAGCGGGCGCGGAGTTCGACGAGGCAGGCGACCTGCTTGCCCTCTTCCGCGGCGCGGATGAGCGAGTCGATGAAGGGCGAATCTCGCGAGGTGCGATAGAGCGTCTGCTTGATCGCCAAGACGTTGGGGTCCTTGGCCGCGGCGGCGATAAAGCGCTCGACCGACGCCGCGAATGACTCGTAGGGGTGGTGGACGAGGACGTCCTGCTCGCGGATGGCCGAGAAAATGTCGGTGTCCTCGTCCCGGAGTCTGGGCGGCACGACGCCGGTCCACGGGCGCTGCTTCAGGGTGGGGCGATCGAGGGCGATGATGTCGGTCAGGTCCTGGTACTCCAGCAGACCGCCCCGGACATAAACATCTTCGTCGTCGAGTTCGAGTTCTTCCTTCAGCAGCGAGATGATCGGATCGGACGGCGTGCTCGCGACTTCGAGGCGCACGACGGATGCGAAGCGGCGCATCTGCAGTTCGGCCTCGACGTGTTCGAGCAGGTCTTCGACTTCCTCGCCTTCGAGGTCAACGCCGGTCGAGCGGGTGACCCGGAACGGCATGATGTCGACGATCTGCATGCCGGGGAAGACGGCGTCGAGGTTGTGCTGAATGATCTGCTCGAGCGAAACCAGCCTGATCTGATCGGCGTCACGGAGCGGGCCGATCTCGCCGCCGTCGGGCGGGACGCTGACGATCCGTGGGAGGGCGTCGGGGACCTTGATGCGTGCGAAGAGCTTGTCCGATGATCCGGGCTGGCTGACGAGGATGCCCAGCGACTCGGACAGGTTCGAGATGAACGGGAACCGGTGGCCCTGGTCGACCGCGAGCGGCGTGAGAATGGGGAACACGTTCGTGTGGAACCATTCGTCGACGCGCTCGCGGTCGGACGGCTCAAGGTCGGCGTACTTTGCGATGTCGATACCGTTCTCGCGCAACGCCGGGAGGACGAGATCCTCGAAGCAGCGGGCCTGCATTTCCTGCAGTTCCTTGACCATCGCGCGCGCGGCGTCGAGTTGCTGGCGGACCGTCATGCCGTTGTGAGCGTGGATCTCGTAGCCCGACCGGAGGCGTCTCTTGAGCAGGGCGACGCGCTTCATGAAGAACTCATCGAGGTTGCTCGCGCAGATCGTGAGGAACTTCACGCGTTCGAGCAGCGGTGTGCGTTCGTCGGTTGCCTGGCCGAGAACACGGCGGTTGAACTCGAGCCACGACAGGTCCCGGTTGAAGAACTGGGACGGATCGGAGTCCGGGTCGATGTCGGCGGGCACCGAGACGCGCGTCGCGAGTACGGCGAGCGGATCCTTCGTCGAGAACACATCGCCGGTGCCCGAACCGTTGCTCCCGGCATCGCTGCTCGGATTGTTCTTGTGCTTCTTCTTGCTGCTCATCGCCTGCCCCGTGCGCCGGTGCGGCGCGAACGGGCATTATAGATCGCCCCGGACCTCATCGATCAGTTCTGAGATCAATCGCCATGTGTCCTGCACGTGCTCCTTGGTGGTCAGCGTTGCGCCGATCGCGAAGCGGACAGCGTAGCGAGATCCGCCGTCCGGCTGAGGGAGCGTGGTGTGGGTGAGGTAGGCCTTTCCGGAGTCGTTGACGCGCCGGAGCAGTTCGCGGCTCAATCGTTCAGATTCTGTGAAATCTGATCCTCGCACGGCGAAGCAGAGCAGGCTCAGCGATCTGGGCGTGAGGAGTTCGACCCGGTCGTCGGCCCGTATGACCCGCTCCAGCCTTTCGGCGAGACGACAGTGAAGGCGGATGTGGGCTCGCAGGCCGCTCGCGCCGTAATGGCGCAGCACGAACCAGAGTTTGAGCGCCCGGAAGCGCCTGCCGAGGGGAACATGCCAGTCGCGGTAGTCGATCACCGCGCCCTCGTCGCTCGCCTGATTGCGCAGGTACTCGGGGGCGATGCTCATCGCGCTGATGAGCTCGTCGCGCCGGGCCCGCCCGTTGAGCCACATGAGCGAGCAATCGAAGTTCGTCAGCAGCCACTTGTGCGGGTTGAACGAGAAAGACGACGCAAGCTCGATGCCTTTCAGCATCCAGCGATGCTCTTCGCACACCAGTGCGCTGCCGGCCCACGCGGCGTCCACATGCAACCAGCAGTTGTACTCCTCCGCGATCCGACCGACCGGTTCGAGCGGATCGACCGCGCCGCTGGAGGTCGTGCCGAGCGTGGCGCCGACGAAGAACGGGGTCAAGCCGGCGACGAGGTCGGCTTGGATCGCGTCGCGCAGTCGGTCGGGGTCCATGGCCAGCGTTTCGTCCGTGCCGACGAGCCGGACCCGATCTCGCCCGATGCCGCAGACCATCGCGGCTTTGACGATGGATGAGTGCGCCTGGGTTGATGTGTACGCGACGAGGTCGGCCTCGGGATGCTTGCGCTGAGCACGGTCGCGGGCGGCGACCATGGCAGCCAGGGTCGCTTCGGATGCCGTCCCCTGAATGACCCCGCCGCCGTCCGTGCTGGTGAACGATTCGGGCAACGCGATCAGACGGGCGACCTGATCGAGGACCGCGGTCTCGACTTCCGTGCAGGCCGGCGAGGTCTGCCAGAGCATGCCTTGGACGGCGAGGCCGGTCGCGAGCATGTCGCCGAGGATCGCCGGGAACGAACTGTTGGCCGGGAAGAAGGCGTAGAAGTTCGGGTGCTGCCAATGGGTGAGGCCCGGCATGACCAGTTCATCGAGTTCGCTCAGCATGGCGTCGAACCCAGACTCCTGGAGGGGTGAGCCGGCCTCCGAAACACGCTTTGGAAGAGCCCCCGCGATTTCCCCCGGCTTCGCGCGCGAAAGCACATCCGGCCGATCCGAAGAGTTCAAGCGTTCGTAGTAGCCGGCGATGTAATCGACCATTCGGTGGCCGAGTTCGCGGAACTCTGCGGGGGACATATGCGCCGGCGCTGGTTCCGGCCCCGGGAGCGGCGGAACGGGTCCGGAAGCGATCTCTGGCTCGTTGTTTGCCATAGGACCACGATACGCTTTGGAACAGCCGCGGTGTACACTCGACACGGGACCGACGCTCATGAAAGGGCCCGCCATGCGACGCCAGCCGATCCGTTCGCTTCTTGTGACCCTGTGGTTCGTGCTGGGCTTCGGGGCCATGGGCCCCGCCAACCCAGCGTCTGCAGCGCAGGACGAGCGCGCCAGCGGCGCGACGGTCACGCTGCTCGATGCGGGGCAGGGAGAACAACGAGTGCTGCGCTGGTCGCCGCAGGTCGGTGTGCCGGTACAGGCTCGGATGAAGATGACGATGGAAATGTCGCTCGCCTTCGACGGCAACCCGATGCCGCCGGTCAACTTGCCGGCGTACGTCTTCACGGTCAGCGCGACCGCGGGTGAGCCCGACGAACAGGGGCGCTACCCGGTGGAAACCGTCTACGAATCCGTCGAACTCGAGGGCGATGTCGACCCGATGGTCCGCGATGCGATCTGGCGTGTGCTTCGCCCGCTGGAGGGGACGAAGCTCACCTTCGTCACGGATTCGCGTGGATTCGTCACCGAAACGAACGCCGCGGACCTTCCTGCGCAGATTCTTGATTTGCTGGGCGGGGCGAACGGGGTGCGGCGGATGGTCGAATCGCTCTCGCAGCCGCTCCCCGAGGAAGCGGTCGGCCCGGGCGCCCGTTGGCGCGTCGAACAGTCGCTGACGATGCCGAACGCCCCTGTCCTGAAGAACTCGGTGGTATACGAACTGGTGCGGCGCGAGGGCGACACGATAGAAGTGAAGATCACGGGTGAACAGACCGCGAGCGAGCAGAAGTTCGACTCCGGAGTCCCGGGCGCGCAGACCACTCTGAAGCAAGCGAACGGCAGAATTGAGGGCGAGTCGTTCATGCGTCTGGACCGCCTGCTGCCGGTCCGAGCGGTGAACGAGGGATCCACGAAACTCACGTTTGAGATCGTCGAGCGCGGGATCACGCAGCTCATGGAGCAATTCGTCTCTGTCCGGTTCGAGGTCGAGCACCTGGACGAGGGCGGTGCGAAGCCGGTCGATCCGGACGACGCTGGGTAAGCAGTCGGTCCAGCTCGGAATCAACCGAGTCGGTCCCCGGGTTTCGGGTCGCCCCGGTCGTCGGGTGAGATCAGGGCGACGCCGTTGTCGGTGTACACGCCGAGCGTCAGCACCTCACTCTTGAATCCGGCGATGCGCATTGGCGGAAAGTTCACCACGCACATCACGCGGCGCCCGATGAGCTCCTTCGGCTCGTAGAGCGCCGTGATCTGTGCGCTGGACGACCGCTCGCCGAATTCGCTTCCCAGATCGATCCGCAGCGCGTACGCCGGCTGCCGCGCGCCTTGGAGCGGTTGAGCGTCTCGGATGATGCCGACGCGGATGTCGAGTTTCTGAAAGTCCTCAGGGCGGGCAATCTCTGGCCTGGTCGTCATGTCCGGTCCAAAACGAAGATCGCCCGGCCGTGAGGCCGGGCGGGGTGATCGAAGGCGAAGGATCAATCCGAGAGCTTGTCGAGTTCGTGCTCGACCGCTTCGACGAGCCGACCAACGGTGTCCGGGCCGAAATCGAACGGCAGGTCGGCCGCGCTGAAAAGGTCAGGCAGTGGCTTGGAACCGCCGAAGCCGAGCGCGTGCTTGTACAGACGCAGCGCTTCGGTTTCGCTGCGGACCAGCGAGTGCAGCCAGATGCCGAGGGCGCCGAGTTGGGCGATGCCGTATTCGATGTAGTAGAACGGGTGCCCGAACAGGTGGCCCTGGCGCTGCCAGGTCCACGCCTCGGCGTCTTCGAGGCCGTCCCAGGACACATCGTGACCGAAGCGACGGCTGATTCGCAGCCAGGCTTGCTTGCGCTCGTCGCGCGAGTGGCCCTTGTTCGTGTAGATCCAATGCTGGAACGCGTCGATGGTCGCGATCCATGTGAGCAGCGCGATCGATCCCTCCATCTGCGCGCGCCTGGCGCGGTTCGCAGACTCTTCCGTCTGGTAGTACTCGTCCCAGTACGGCATCGTCATGAGTTCCATCGTCATCGACGCGACCTCGGCGAACTCGGTCGGGTAGTCGCGATAGCCGATGAGCGGTTCGCTGGCGCAGAGGAAGCTGTGGAATGCGTGCCCGGCCTCGTGCACCATCGTTTCGACATCGCGGTGCAGTCCGGCGGCGTTCATGAAGATGAACGGCTGACGCGAGCGGTCGCGCATGTACTGGTAACCGCCGAACGCCTTGCCCTTGCGCGAATCGAGATCGAAGTTCGGTCCCATGTTCTCGCCCATGGAATCGAACAGCTCGCCGAGCTGCGGGTCGAGGCGATCGAACACCCGCCGGGTCTTCTCGATCATTTCCTGCCCGGTATCGAACGGGCGGAGCGGCTCGCGTCCTTTCTCGTCCACGGCGAGGTCCCACGGGCGGAGGACATCCACGCCGAGATTCTGTTTCCGACGCGCGTCGAGCCTGCGCGCGAACGGCACGACGTGCTGCTCGATGGCGTCGTGGAAACGCTCGCAGTCGGCCGGGGTGTAGTCGAAGCGGAGGTAACGCTCGTGCTGGTAATCCCGATAATTGTCGAAACCCGCGTTGGTCGCGAGTTGCTGACGCTTCTCGACCATCTGGTCGAAGATGTCCTCGATCGCCTCCTTGTCCGCGAGGCGACGGTCGGCGACACCACGCCATGCGGCTTCGCGCACCGAGCGATCGTTGTCTTGCAGGAACTTGCCCATCTGCGGGATGGTGCGCTCCTCGCCCTTGAACTCGACGGTCATTTTGCCGCAGATCTCGTCGTACTTCTGATCGAGCTTGGCGAGTTGGGTCTCGAGCGGGACGTTTTCTTCCTTGAACAGTTCGACCTCGCGCTTGGTCTTCTTGCGGAGCAGGCCGTAGCGCTCGTCGTCCATCTCAATCTGCTCGAAGAGTTCGGTCTGGCGCGTGTCCAATTTGAAGCCGATGGGCTTGAGCTTCGGGGGCACCTCATCGAGGTACGCGGACCACGCGTCGGCCGCCGACTTGTCGTCGGTGTGGCAGGTCATCCGGATATAGAGATTCGCGCGGGCCTCGCTTGCCGCGGCGTCCAGTTCGCTGCGATCCAGCAGCCACCGTTCGAGTTCCTGCGCTGACGTCACCGGACGCTCCAGAAGATCGGTGTACAGCGGCTGTAGGGCATCCCAACATGCACCGTCGATCTCGGCGGGAACAAAGTCGGTCTGCATCAGGCCGTTGCCCATGGCGGCACCGGGGTTGCGCTTTTCGCGTCGTGTCATAGCTGGAAGAACTCCGAAACTGGAACAAGGCCGGCTGCCCCCGCGGCCCGGGGAGTCGGTCAGAAGAGGTATCTCGTTCGGCCATGATACGCCTCAGGGCGTGTTCTGGTCAGAAAGGGCATCCACGCGATCGATCGCGCCGGAGATGCGCTGGAAACCCCCAAGGAAGCTGACGGCCCGAATGATCGCCGGGTCGTCTTTGCTCGCTAGTTGGAGCAGCTGATCGAGCACCTCGTCGGCCAAGCCGACCGCCGAAAAATCCCCTTCGGCAGCGGATGCGGTCGCCCGGTCGAGCCGCTCGTACAGTTCCGCGAGTTCCGTCCGGACGCGCTCGGCCCGTTCGACGGTACGACTGATCCGGTCCGACCGCTCCCGATCGATCTGCCACCCGGCGCTCCCGTAGATCGAGTCCAGCGCGGCATCGATCGAATTCGCTGCTTGCGCGATCCCGAACTCCGCCGCCTCTTGCCCGGTGAACACCCGACCGCCATGGGGATCGCCAGTGCTCGATGCGGGCTGCGTCAAGCGCAGCACGACATCGGGATCGTGGCCGCCGCGTGATGCCGCCGCCGCGACCATAAAGCGCACGGCTTCCTGCTCCTCGGCGGGCAACGCCTGCCAGGCTCCCGGCCCCGCCTCTCGGACGCCGATCGCCGCTCCGATGGTGCCGTCGGGCGACACCCAAAGATCCGGGATCGTGAGCGCCACGATGGACGCCGCGGACTCCGCACGCTCGATCCACCCGATGCAATCGATGTCACGCTCGGCGAAGTAGCCGTGGATCAGGTCCGACAGCGGACCGACGCGGTTGAGCATCCCGCCCCCGGAATCGAACGCGAAGACCACTCCGTCCACTGGCTGTTTGATGTCGGCGACGATCTCCGCGAGCGGCTGGCGGAGCAGTTCGGCATCGATACCGCAGCCGACGAAACCGTCGAGCTGGACGACTACGACCCTTGCCGGACGATCGCTCGCCGTCGACGGGCCTTCTGCGGGCGGCGAGCACGCCGCGGCTGCCAGAGACCGACGAGCGAGAGCGCGAGTCCGAAGATGGTGACGAGGGTTTGGGTCATGCGCCGTTCACCATAGAAAAAGCCCGACGCTGGTGCGCCGGGCTTTCTTCACGCGTTGAACATTCGGCACTCAGACGAGGCTGCGGAGCAGACGTTCCTGCTCACGGAAGAATGCATCGGTGATGCCGTTGTACTTCTTGAACGAGGCCGCACGGTTGATGATCGAGCGGAGTTCGTTCAGGTATCGGCGGGCGATGCCGACTTCACGCTGACGGTCGGTGCCGCCGGAGTTGATCGCGTTGGCGAGTGCGATCTGGTACTTCGCGTACACCTCGCCCGACCGCACTTCGGCGGTCTTCACGTTGTCACGGAAGCGGCGCTGGACCTCGTCGGCGACTTCGCCGACCTCGACCCACTCGCTGAGGCCCATGAGCTTGGCGAGTTCGTTCTTGTTCGCCGCGGTGCCCTTGCTGACGCCGTAGAAATCGGCATCGAGGCGCGTTCAGCGTGAGGATCTCGGTGGCCGGGCTGACAACGTGCTTGCCGCCTTCCGCCGTCGTAGAACTTGACCTCGCCGGTCCGCTCGTTGACGTCCGCGGTGAGCAGCGTGGTGGTCTGCATGGCTCGCATGACCAGCGGGTCGCGGCGACCACGCTTGGAGATCATTTCGCCGAGTTCGAGGACTTCGAGAAGCTCGCGTCCTTCCGATGCCTTCGCACCGCCGGGGCCGCCGATGTACTGCACGGTGCCGCCGATGTGACCCTCGGGCTTCATGTAGATCTCTTCAGCGTTGAAGCTGATGAACGAGGCCGCGGAGATCGCTGATTCCACCCAAACGACCACGCGGAAATGCTTCTTCATTTCCAGGTGGATGACGTCGGAGAGGGGCTTGGTCTCGGCGGTGTAGCCACCGCCCGAGTCGACCACGAGCACAACGATGTCCGGTTGCTCTTCCTCAGGCAATTCGAGCAGCGCCTTCATCGAGTCGCGGAGGGCATCTCCATAGATGTACATGCCCACCATTTCTTTGTTGTTCTCCTTGTCGCCGAGCGAGATGAAGCAGACCTTGGTCGCGCCAGAGGCGATGGCCTTCTGGCGGGCCTCGCGCTCTTTCGCGCCGTCGCGCGACTTGGTGCCGTCGCCCGGCGTATCGACATCGCGCTCGATGGAAGCGATTTCTTCCTTGAGCACGAACTCTTCGAACTCCACGGTGCCGACCCGACGCTTCATCCAAACGGCGCTGTCGGTCTCGCGAAGGATCTCTCCCTCGTACACTTCACCGTTCTTCAGCGTCACCTTATCGAGAGCGAACACCGCCTGGGTCGCCATGACGACGGCGAGCGCCGCGATGACGAGCAGTGATGCTCCGCTTTGAATCCACTTCATAAACCTGTTCATTTCGTTCCTCGCGTGTATCTGTCAGTGAGCCTTGCCTGGGTTCAATGTTCTACGCCGGGTCACCGGCCGCCCGCTCCGCCTCCGGCGCCGCCGCCCCCGCCGCCGGGGCCGCCATTGCCGCCGTTGCGCAGGTTGCGCATCCGGGCACGGATCTGCTCGATCATGACATCGATGTTGGCTCTTTCGTTGCCGTCGGGGTCCATGACCTCGGCGAATCGACGGAGGATGCCGCGGGCCTGCAGAAGGAGACGCTGCTGACGACCGAGGGCGGCGAGAATCGCGTCACGGCCTCCGCCGATCTGCACGTTGTTGGCCTCGTCAAAGATGCGCTGGTAGTTCACCAGCGCACGCTCGACGTCTTCGGTCCAACCGTTCATGATGGCCTCGGCCTTGGTGTTCTCAAGAACCGCGTAGTTCCGGAACACACGCATGCTCAGAGCGATGTCTTCGATGGAACTGGCAACGCCGTCGGCGATGCCGAGCTTCAGCGGCATGTCGTCGCGGAGGAACAGCGTGTCGTTGCCGTAGAGGACCTCGTCCGGATCGTCCTCGTACTCGTCCTGGCCGTTGTCGGTCAGGAGGATCCACTGCGGGTTGTTCATGATCTCCGGGCCGGGCATTTCGGTGCTGATGTAGTACTCGGGTTCGACGCCGGTCAGCCGGACCGCGAACCAGTACTGTCCACGTGCCATCGCCTGCACGATCGCGACGCCCAGACGCCCGTAGCCGCCGTAGACAACCAGCCCTTCGGCGTGGCCCATGCGGAGCGAGATCTGCTTCAGGTTGACCTGCTCATCGCCGATGTCGAAATCGTCGAGGTCGCCGGCGAGGCCGATGACCGAGTCGGGAGTGATGTACATCTCAGGGCTCAGCCACGGCACGAAGGCCGCGCCGCCGATGGCCTGGTCGACCCAGAAAACGATGCGCCGCCCCTTCTGGATCTCATCTTTAAAGATCGGAGTAACACGCTCTGCGGCGAAAAGGCCGTCAAAGCCCTCGTACAACGTGGTCGCGTCAAGCTTCAGCAAAACGATATGCTTGTCGCGCTTCGTTTCGTCGACCTTGTAGGTCACGCCACCGCGCGGATCCGAGATCTCGACGAGGTCGTTGAACGTCTCGTCGACGTCCCGGAAGAGGTCGGTCAGCGGCGTCGCCGTGAGATCCTTCTCGAAGATCCCATTGAGTTCGGCGTAGTAGAAGAGCGTGGTGTCCTCGTCGATGTCCTCGCCGCGAGCATTCTTGTCGGGGAGAACTTCTTCCTTCTTCTCGGCTTCGTCCTTGCGTCCCTCGGACTCGCGCGGGATGTCCCGCTTGATTTCGAGGATCTGGTCTTTCTCGTAGACCGTGCGGACCGCGGGCATGGAGCCGATCCGGACGTTCATGATGATCGTCGCGTCGGTCTCCTCAAGGATGTCACCTCGCACGACTCGACCATTGGTGAAGATCACCATGTCTTCGGTGGCGTCTTCATCTCCAGCATCTTGGATCACGACGGCAGCGCTCGCGCTGGTCGTGAGCGGAGCGGGCGCTGACACGGTCATCAGCGCGCCGACGGTCAACATCAACAGAGCGTTCTTAAGCATGTGGTTGTCCAGCCTCTTGCAGAGCGAGCCGCCTGCCGGCGACGGTCAATCGGAACTCGGAGTACGCGCGGATTGCCTCGTCCGCGATGCCAACTCCACCTGACACCAATATATACACCCGACCGGGTGCCCTTGATGCAGATCCCCCCAATGCGCGGGGGATCCCGGCCAGCCGAAATCAGGCCAGCCAAGTGGAGTCTATCACACGACTTGGGCGAATCCCAAACAAAAACCACGAATCCGGTTCAATCCGGGTCCGCGAGAGCGACCTGAAGCGCCTCATGAGCCGTCGCGGCCGAGCCCTCCAATTGGGCGTCGTAGGCTCTGGCGAGCCGCTCCTTGAAATCCGGGCCGGGACGGAGGCCCGACGCAATCAGATCGTCTCCGCTCACCCACGGCTCGGGTGCCAGACCAATCGGATCCGAGGCCAGACTATTCCGATCGCTTTGCACGCGGGATGCGGCGTCCGGGTTTCGCCCGTTCAGCAGCACCAAAGCGCCGTCGAACCAATCGGACGCAGCCCAGCGTTTACGCTGGGAAACCGAGGCAACGGTCCATCCCCGCTCCAGATGGACCAGACCCCGCGAGATTGCCACCAGATCGTCCGTTTCCTCGTTGCTGAGAACGATCGAACGACGAAGCAGTCGGGACTGTGCGACGAGCCGATCGGACGCCTCGTCAGCACTGGCTCGGCCCAGACCTTCCCGATCGTGGAGCCAGGCGAGGAGCGTGGTTGGAAAGTCGCTGCTCGAGCCGACCGCGTCCAGAACACTCCACGATGCACCGGACAACTGAACCCCTTGTTCTGAACCGAGAATAGGGATCGCGAGATTCAAACACTCGATCAGTTCGATGGCCCGTCGACGCGCTTCGACGGGCACGCGGCGTCCGAGCATCCGGCGGAGTTCGTCGCCGATCCGCTCCGGTGAAACCCCGTGAAGGTCCGCAGCGTGCTCGCGGATTGCCGCTCCGGTGACCGGCTCGATCGCAAAGCCAAAGCGAGAAGCGAAGCGCACTGCTCGCAGCGCCCGCAGGTGGTCCTCCGCCAACCGGTCGGCAGGGTTCCGACCGCCCGGATGATCCCGTCGCGGATGTCGTCGAGCCCGCCAACGGTATCGATGACCCGGCGCTCAACCGGTCCATCGGCGAGGGGGTCGAGGAACATGGCGTTGATCGTGAAGTCGCGGCGTTTCGCGTCCTCGTCCGGGCCGCAGAACTCGACGCTGTCGGGGCGTCGCTTGTCGGAATACGCCCCTTCACGACGAAAGGTCGCGACCTCGATCGTCGCTGCAGGGGAGGGCGATCCGGCGGTCTCACCGAGACACCCGCGTCCGAATCGCACGATGACGACGCCGAACGACTTCCCGACGGCGTGGGCGTCGTCGAACAGGTCCAGCACCTCGTCGGGCGTCGCGTTGGTGGCGACATCGAAATCCGTGGGCGCGAGGCCGAGGAGGGTGTCCCGCACGCAGCCACCAGCGAGGTACGCCGTTTTGCCCTGACCACGGAGCGCGCGCACGATCTCAACGGCCCCGCGTTCCGCGGCAGCCCGCTTGCGATCGCTGCGATGATCCGGCTCGGGGCGGCTCATGCGCCAAGTGTACTTCCGCGCTACGATCTGCCCTGATGAACGACCCTGCCCAACCGGATCAACGCCTCAGACGACGCGACGAAGTGGCTCCGCACATCACGCTCCCGGACCCCGAGAAGCGGAGGTTCCCGGTCGGTGCGGTCCTGATCGTCGCCTGGATCGCGGTATTCCTCACGATCTTCATCGTGCTCGCACAGCTCAAGCTCAAGGGCCCGACGCCGCCGTCGCCAGGGATGCCGACTCCCCCGCCGTCGTCCGCGCCGTCGGGGAACTAAGACGAAGCATCGCGCCGGCGCATGTACCAGTGCACGGCCATTGTTCCGTAGATGTGAGTCTCCGGGCCATCCGCCTCGGGGATGGTCAGGTCCATCTCGATTCGCTCACCGGGCAACTCCGCCGAAGCTTCCTCTTCGGGTTCCGGCGCGGCTCCGGCGATCGCGGCTTCTGCCGGGTCGTCGAATTCATCTATCGTGAAGGCTGTTTCTTCGGGGTATCGACCCGCCGGCCTGGGTTCCTCCGGTTCGACGGGCACCGGTCCGCCCTGATAACGCTTGCCGTCGACCATCCGATCAATGACCGGCCAGGGCGTGCGCAGGATCGCGAAGCCCTCGTCGTCGAGAAGCTCGATCAGGCGCGAGAACTGACCGAACACCCGCTCCCTTTGGGCCGGGTCGAGGATCATCGGGTACGGCGGATCGAAGAACACGATGTGCACCGGACGCGGGCATCTCGACAGGATGGAGATCCCCAGGACATCGCCTTTCAACACGCGACAGGTGTCGACCGCACCCAACTCATCGATGTTCGACTGCAGGATTGATGCAATCTCCCGGTCCTTCTCGACCATGACCACTTCGGAGGCACCGCGGCTGGCCGCTTCGAGCCCGAAACTGCCCACGCCCGCGAAACCGTCGAGAATCGCCTGACCCTCGATGTGGCCGCGCAGCATGTTGAAGACGGCCGTGCGCACCCGGTCCGGGAGCGGCCGGGTGACCTTCGCGTCCTTGGGTGTGCGCAGTTGCCGGCGTCGATACTCGCCGCTGATGATCCGGATCATTGGTGGCCTTCGAAACTAGAAACGGAAGACAATCGAACCGTAGAGACCCGCCGACGCGACGTCCCATTCGAAGAGGTCGGCCCCGCTCCCCGACTCGTAGCGCGTCTGGAGGTGGCGGAAGCCGATCTCGGCGCCGATGTTCTCGGCCAATTCCGCCCGGAACGCCACGCCGATGTTCCACGCGAAGTCAGACCCGACGCCAAACCCGCCGACATCGCCTCGCACCTCAACGCCGAAACCGTGGGGAAGGTCCAGGAGCATGCGCCCGCCGACGACCGGGTCGATCCAGGTCTCCTGCTCATCAACGAGCGACGGGCCACCGATCTGGTTCATCTGGTAGTCAAGATGCCAGACTCGAGCGCCCGCGAGAACGTCGAAGAACAGCCCGACGCCGTCGCGCGGCACCGAGAAGGGGCTCGGCGGCGCACCGCGTCCGCCAGCGTTGTCGATCGGCATGTCGGCGAACCGATACGCCAGAAAGAGGTCAGCGCTCCAGTAGTCGATGTCGTAACTGACCCGGTCGCCCGCGTTGATCGTGGTTCCGCTCGCGATGAACGATTCCGTGGCCGCCGCGTTCTCGTCCATGTTGAAGACGAAGCCGCTCGTGAGCACAGTCCACTTGTCGCGCCGGAACGCGAGTTCGTATCGCGGCGCAACCTGCACGTCCGGTTGGTCGATGATGTCGATGTCGAACTTCGAGCCGCCTCCGAGCGTCTGCTCGCCGCGCAGCGACGGGAACCAGACCGACGCGGTCGCCCTGACTTTCCACGAGGCCGCGGGATCGATGTTGAGCGAGAGGTCGCCCGCCGCCGAACCACTTGGGGTATCGGTCACCTCGGTCTCGATCGACTGCCCAACCGCGGTCGAACACGCCCCGAGAAGGACCGCCAATACCATCGCGATACACTGATTCACGACCTGCCATCTCCTTGCATGTCTTCTCATGGATGCCGGGTCGAGCAACATGCCGCCGGGCGCGTACTCTACCCCAAGCCATGCACGCCGCCGCCAACGAACAACCCCTGCCGAATCCGACCCCGCAGAACCCGGGCAAGACCCGGCTTGCGCCCGGCGTATTCGTGTCGGACGCCGATCTCAGCTTCGCGGCGTCGCGCTCGTCCGGGCCCGGTGGCCAGAACGTCAACAAGCGGAACACGCGGGTGGAACTGCGGGTCGCGGTCGACGCGATCCCGCTGCACCCGGCGGCGGCCCGACGCCTGCGCAAGCTCGCGGGGCAATGGCTGGTCGGCGACGACGAGTTGCTGATCGCTTCACAGGACGAGCGGTCCCAGAAGCGGAACAAAGACGCGTGCCTCGGGAAACTGAAAGAACTGGTCATCAAAGCTCAGGTGAAGCCGAAGCCTCGGATCCGGACCAAACCCGGACGCGGCGCCGTTGAACGCCGCCTCCGGGAAAAGCGCGAGCACGCCGAGAAGAAGAAGCGCCGACAGAATCCCCCACCCCAACACTGATATTTGGTTATCGGGCCCGCAAACACCCATCAATCAGGTGGTTTGCGAGGAAATCCGCTTCTGAAATCCGGCTCTGATGCTTGCGTGCCGGAAGGTCCCAAGTATGCTTCTGAAGCGAGAGTAAAACATTTTACTCGGCGCAAACAGGTGCTCGAGCTGACGTCGTCGAGCGTGGTGGGCTCAGTTCGAGCCACAAATGCGGATTTCTTCCCGTTGTGCCGGGGTTCTGGTGCTGCGGGCTGTTTCAGAGTGACCCGGTAAATCGTTTTACCGATGACAGATTGAACCGAATCGGCATCGCGCCGCTTCGCTCCACGACGCTGTGGCACGCCGAGGAGTCAACGAGAGACGCCACGATTCCCTGTGCGAGGCTCGATCCGGAAGGGCCTCACAAGAGAAACGGAGTTGAGAGATGAAGATGACCCTTTGCGCTACGGCGCTGCTCGCCGTGTCCGGCGCTGCCTTCGCGGGCACCGCGATCGACGGTGCCAATTTCGGCAGCGACTACGGCCCCGCCCTCTGGAGCCAGAACGTCGGCACCCAGTTCGGCAACAACAACGACGCGTCCATCGAGTTCGCGAACGGTTCCGAGATCAACGCCCTCTACGGCAGCATCTCGGGCACGACGCTCTTCCTCGGCGTCGCCGGCAACCTCGAGACCAACTTCAACAAGCTGAACATCGTGCTCGACTACGCCGCTGGCGGCCAGAACACGCTGTCAGGCCTCGCGAACCTCGGGAACCTCGACGGCCTCACGCTCGACGCCGGCATCGAAGCCGACGCCGTCCTCAGCTTCACCGGTGGGAACGATCCCATCGAGTGGTACGTCGACGGCTCGCTCGCTGACGGTACCGGCGGCTTCCTCGGCGGCGGCGCCGTTGTCGGCAATCAGCTCACCGTCCAGCTCGACGGCGCTGACATCACCTTCTCGCAGAACAACTCGAACGTCGGCGGCGTCGGGAACCTCGGCGACCCGTTCGATTCCGACCCCGCCCTGGTCTCCACCGGTGTCGAGATCGCCATCGACCTCGGCGCGCTCGGCTGGGACGGTGTGACTCCGATCAACATCGCCGGCTGGGTCAACGGGAGCGGCAACGACTTCCTGTCCAACCAGGTCATCGGCGGTCTGCCCGACGGCACGGGCAATCTTGGATCCCCGTCCGGCGTGGACTTCTCCGCGATCGCCGGCAACCAGTTCATCACGATCCCGACCCCCGGCACCGTCGGGCTGGTCGGCCTCGCGGGCCTTGCGGCGATCCGTCGCCGTCGCGCCTGAGCGAACGACTTCCTCTGCCGGCCGGGCTGGAAACAGCGCGGCCGGTTTTTCGATACCGCCGAGATCGCGATCGGGGAGTGCGTTCAACTCCCTATCGAATCGAGGCGATTCAACCGAGTGCGGCACCGTCCGCACGCGTCCATCACTATGGAGAGAAGATCGCCATGCCGAACATGAAAGCAGCAGCGACCGCATCGCTCGCCGGTCTCGTCGCCGCCGCCGGGACCGTGATCGCGGCCCCGATGGTCGACGGCACCCGAAGCGCGGGTGATAACTATGGTTCGACCCCGGTCGCCGTGCAGGGTGTCAGCGTGATCGACATCGTGAACGGCGAGCCCGTCGATATCTCGATCACATCCGATCAGTCCAATGTCGGCGGCGTCGGTCCCTTCGGCGCCGGGACCTTTGACTTTCCCGCTCCCGACAGCGATCCCGGTTCCGTAGCCACCGGTTTCGAGGTCGCGATCGATCTCGACGAGCTCGGCTGGGACGGTTCGAGCCCGATCCGCATCGCCGGCTGGATGGCCAACGGTGGTCACAGCGTCATCTCGAATCAGGTCATCGGTGGCCTCCCGGCCGCTTCAGACAACGTTGGCGACTCCACCATCGCCGATTTCTCGGCGATCGCGGGTGACCAGTTCGTGACCGTGCCGTCATCCGCGGCCGCGGCACCGACCGTGGACGGGAGCCTCGACGCCAGCTACGGGTCGGCCCTGTTCGTGAACACCCTCGCCTCGACCTTCGTGAGCAACAGCGATCCCAGCGATGTCGCGTCCAACGGCTCCGAGATCGACGCGGTCTACGCCTACCACGACGGGACGCGTCTCTACCTGTTCGTCGCCGGCAACCAGCGCACGAGCTTCGAGAAACTCAACCTGTTCTTCGATGTCGCCGCCGGCGGACAGAACGAACTCGTCCCGAACGACTCCGGCGTCGACTTCAACGCCCTCGGCAACATGGCGGGCCTGAAGTTCGATACCGCGTTCGGTGCCGAGTACTACATGAACTACACCGGCGACCCGAGCCAGCACTACCTGAACATGCAGCTCCTGCCTCCCGGCGGGAACGGCCTCTTCGGTTTCTTCGGCGCCCCCGGCACCAAGGCCCCTGGCAACATCCAGGTGCTATCCAACGCAAACCCCGGTGTCGGTTCTGCTCCGCCCAACGGTGGCAACGTGGAAGCCACCAGTGACCAGTCGAACATCGGCGGCGTCGCGACCGCGACCGTGGACCCCGATCCGTTCGTCTCCGATCCCGCGGAAGTCAGCACCGGCGTTGAGTTCAAGATCGGCCTGCCGGGCCTCGGCTACGCCATCGGCTCCGGCGACCCGATCCGCATCGGCGGCTTTGTCAACGGCTCGAACTTCGACTTCCTGTCGAACCAGATCATCGGCGGGGTCGCGACGACACAGGACAACCTCGGTGGACCGGTTGGAAGCATCGACTTCAACAACTTCGCCGGCAACCAGTTCGTCAGCGTGAGCGTTCCCAGCTCGCTTTCTCCGGTGACCATCAACATGGACGGCACCGTCGACGCGAGCGCCTACACGCTCGTCTACGCGAACGACGAGGGGCGCGACCGGTACCCCGACCCAGTTCGGTGACTCCACCAACGGCGACCCCGATCTCGCCCAGGGTTCGGAAATCGACGGCCTCTGGATCGCGGTCGGCCTTGACACAGCCAACGACAACAAGCCGACACTGTTCGGCGTGGTCACCGGCAACCTCGAGACCAACTTCAACAAGCTCAACCTCTTCTTTGATGTCGACGCCTCAACGGGTCAGAACGAGCTCCGCAACGACAACCCGCCGATCGAGTTCAACAACATCAACAACAACATGGCCGGAATGACCTTCGACGCCGGCTTCTCGCCCGACTTCATGCTCAACTACACCGGCGGCAACGACCCGGTCGAGCACTTCGCCTCGGGCATGTTCCTCCTCACGGACGGCAACGGCACGGGCGGCAGCGGCTTCGGCGGCGCCAAGGCGAGCGTGAACCCCATCACGACCGACCTCACCTCGCGCTCCGGCTTCGGAAACAACACCATTCCCGGTGTCGCCGACGCCAACGGCAGCGAACTCGACAACCTCTTCATGCGTCGTGACTTCGACGACTTCACCGGCGCGGACACGATCTACCTGATGCTCGGTGGCAACCTCGAGCCGAACTTCAACAAGATCGAGGTCTTCATCGACACGGGCGCCGGCAACGGTCAGAACACCCTGATCTTCAGCGACCTTCCTCCGGACGACCCCGAGTACGACGGCAACCCCCCGGTCGACTTCTCGGCGCTCAACCGCATGGGCGGCCCGATCGTCGTGACCGATGACAAGGGCGTGATCATCGAGATCATCCCCGGCCTGACGTTCGACGACGGCTTCAACGCCGAGTACTACTACACCTTCGCAGCCGGCAACTTTGACTCGGGCACGAACACCATCGAGATGGTCGGCAACTTCGCTCGCCTCCGCGGCGTGCAGGGCGAGTCCGACGAGGGCGAAGGACGCTTCCTCGGCACCGCGATGACCGGTGGCCTTGGCTTCTTCTCCGGTGGCGACAACCCCGGCGAGACCGCCCTGATCGACATCAACAACTCGAATACCGCCGGTGTCTCCGGCGCCGAAGACCAGTTCGGCGCTCCGGACTCGAACCCGGCCACCGTTTCGACGGGCATCGAGATCGGCATCCCCGTGTCCGACCTCGTGACATGGGACGGCTCGTCGCCTCTGAAGATCCAGGTCTTCATCAACGGCGGTGGCCATGATTTCGTGTCGAACCAGCACCTGCAGTTCGCGTGCACCGCTGACCTCGGCGAACCCCGTTTCGTGAACTTCAACGACTTCGACGGCGACCAGTTCGCGAACGTCAGCTACAACGCCGGCACCGGACGCTTCACGCGGACCAACGCCGCGCCTCCGGTCTGCGAGCCGACGCCCGACTGCCCCGGCGACGCCACGGGTGACGGCAACGTTGACCTGGCAGACCTCAACCTGGTTCTCGCCAACTTCGGCCAGATGACCGACAACGGCGACGTGACCGATGACGGTAACGTCGACCTGGCGGACCTCAACCTGGTTCTCGCCAACTTCGGCACGAACTGCAACTGACTCCGAACCGGCCGAAGGCCGCAATCGGATCGCACCGACCGACCCCGTATCAGCGTTGCTGGTGCGGGGTTTTTTTGCCTACGTCAGCCGGAGGGTGAGGAATACCTCGTCGAACGACTCGCCATCGATCCGCATCGCGTCCGGTTCGGTGCCCCATCGCACAAAGCCGAGCGACTCGTAGAGTCCGATCGCTTCCGGCGAACGAGCCGACACGGACAAGCCAATCGTTTCGACGCCGTCCCACGCCCTGGCCTGTTCGACGACGCGAAGCAAGACCGCACGACCGAGGCCGTGGCCCCGCAGCTCCGGGACGCAGTAGACACCCCAGATCCCGGCGCGGTGGCGCATCTTCGTATTCGGAACGCGCATGATCCCGGCGGCAGCCGCGAACTCGCCATCGGCCTCCGGATGATCGACGACTGCGATCGCGTTGTTCGGATCAGAAAGGTACTTCACCACCTCGTCCGCCCGCTCGCCCTTGCCCTCGCCGGGCGACGAACCGAACGCATGGGGCACATCGACGAGCATCGCGCTGCGCAGTCGCGCGTAGGCCTCGGCGCCATCCGGGGTCAGCAGGCTGGCGATCGGTGTTCGCATCGGATCAGCATACCGCGGCCCAGCTCAGGAGCCGCTGGGCTGGCCGATCAGGATCAGGCCGGAAGTATCCGTCACCACCACACCGCCCGGGCGCTCTCGAGTGACCGCAAAGGCCGCGGGGGTCGCCGACCGAAAGTTTCGGC
>CAXIWF010001515.1:0-14040 GCA_964036045.1 Eutreptiella sp. 'Long Island Sound 2002' | reverse complement strand
GAGCAGGTAGAGAAAGCAATAAGTCGCTTAGAATCGAAAAAGAGAATAGCGCTAAGAGCAGAGAAGAAGAAAGAGAAAGCACCCAATAGAAAAGAAAGGAGAAGCATAGAGGAATTAAGGGCAAGAATGGGCAAGGCTTCCAAATCAAGATGACACCAGCAGAGACTAGGTAGCTGAATGGAGCAAAGCACTGACTGGAGTAGGCCCTTCCATGGCATCTAATAGCCAAGGGTGAAGTCCGGCTTGGGCACTTTTGGCCCAACAAGCTAGGAATAGAGGGAAAGAGATCCAAAAGGACAAGGAATGGTGAAAATGGGCTAGGAAAAGAGACCAGATAGAAATATGAGAGTCAGAGAAGATAGCCAGACCAAGAACTAGAGCGAATAAGAAGCCAAAGTCCCCGAGACGATTATAGGTAATGGCTTTCATCCCAGCTCGCAAGGTTTCAACTCTAGCCTGATAATAGGCAATGAGTTTAAGAGAAGAAATACCAATAAACTCCCAAGCTAAAAATAAAAGGAAGAAGTCTTCGGATAAAAACAACAAAGACATAGACCCAGTAAAGAATGCTAAAATGCTGAGAAAGATATTACTAAAAGGGTCCTCCTTCATATACCATAAAGTGTAGACATGAATAGAATAAGAAGCAGTAGTTAATAGAATCAAAGATAGAAGAGTAACAAAAGATAAGCCACAAACCAGGAGAATATGAAACTCTAGAAATTCAACCAAAGAATATTCCTCCAAAAAGAAAGCATCAGTCAATGAAAAGAAGCCCTCGGTCGAGGTCACACTCATTAATAGATACCAAGAATAGGCAGGAGATAGAATAAGAACAAAAGCCAAGAATTGACCAAAAGTTTGGGACACATAAAATAAGAATGAGAATAAAAACCAAGGAAATACAATTAAAGCCATTGAAGGGCTAGGGTACCCATTCCCTAGCCAGCATTACACCAAATCTCTCAGCTTGAAAGTGGGCCTTTCCAGTGATTAATGCTAAAGGCGGATGGGCGCAGACAGCCCGCCTTTGGCGTTCTGGTCTTTTCCCATAGTGGGGCCGGGGTCGAAGAAAGCGGAGAGTGAAGGGCGTAGACCAGCCCGCCGCTGGCGTTCTGGTCTTCACCCATACCAGTGATTAATGCTAAAGGCGGATGGGCGCAGACCAGCCCGCCTTTGGCGTTCTGGTCTTTTCCCATAGTGGCGCCGGGGCCGGAGAAAGCCAATAGTCAAGGGCGTAGAAAAGAAAGGCAGAGAAAGCCAGAAATTGGACCATGAATCTAGCCAGAGGGGCGGGATCCCTCGAATCCCGCCCATAGAAAAAGAGAGCCTGGGAGTGGGCGACGATAGTGGACAGTGCGCCTGGGTCCCAGAAAGCCGATAGTCAAGGGGTAGAGAATCAGCCAGGGGTTGGGGCGGGAAATTTATCCCGGCCCACCAAGAGAGAGAAGAGAGAAGCTGTAAGTGGGCCTTTCCAGTGATTAATGCTAAAGGCGGATGGGCGCAGACCAGCCCGCCTTTGGCGTTCTGGTCTTTTCCCATAGTGGGGCCAGGCTGGGGTAAAGGGGGAGAGTGAAGGGCGTAGTGTGGGACAAGCCCACACCGCCTTGCGGGGCTGGGCGAGGCCCACCCGCCGAAGGCGGAAAAGAAAGGCAGAGCTGGCCTTAAAGTGGGGGAGAAAACTGGGTAAAGGGGAAACTTAGAGGTAAGAAGCCCAAAGAATGCTAGACCAAGAGAGGAAGGAAGCACGGAGGAAGATGAAGACAGAGAGGATAAGAAGGAAGGTACCAGAAGTACCGGCAGTAACAAGAGGGAGGAAGAAGTCAGCGAATTCGGGAACTCTACGAGCCATACCAGCTAAACCAGCGAGGTGCATGGGGTAGAATACACCGATAGCACCAATAAGAAGGATAAGTACGTGATACATAGCGTAGGATTCGAAGACGGAGATAGCGAGGAAAGTAGGGTGGAAATAATAATGGGCAACAAAGAGTCCAAAGACAGCACCAAGAGAGAGGACAGTGTGGAAATGTCCGACAACAAAGTAGGTATCATGTAGGATGAGGTCAAGGCTAGCAGAGCTGAGGATAAGCCCGCTAAAACCACCAGAGGTAAAGCAAATAAGGAAGGACCAGAAAGCCCAAGTGATGCTAGAACCTTTAGGACCACGTCCGCTAGCCCAAGTAGCAATATAGCTAAAGACTTTGACAGCAGTAGGGATAGAGATAACAGCGGTAGCAGCGGAGAAATAGGCTCGAGAATCGACATCAAGGCCAACAGTAAACATGTGGTGAGACCAGACAAAATATCCGACAACACCAATAGCACTCATGCAGTAGATCATACCAGAACGTCCGAAGAGATCTTTATGAGTAATGCTAGTGAGAATAGTAGAGACTAAGCCAAAAATAGGAAGAATGATGACGTAGACCTCAGGATGTCCAAAGAACCAGAAGATATGCTGGTAGAGGACGGGGTCACCGCTGGCGATACCATCATAGATGGAGGTAGCAAGATTACGGTCTAAAAGAAGACCAGTAACAGCGACACCTAAGATAGGAAGAGCTCCTACCAATAAGAGAGAGGTGATTAAGATAGCCCAAACAAAGATACCAGAAGCCAATAAAGAAAGACCTAGGTGTCTTTGGTGTTTAGAGGTAGAGATATAGTTAAAGCTACCTAGACCAGAAGAAGCACCTAGAAGATGGATAGTGAGGATAGCAAAGTCAGTGCTAACCCCGGAATTTTCGGCATCTCTAGTAGAGAGGGGAGGGTATAAAGTCCAACCAGAAGCTACAGGCTTGTCCATCAATAAATCAGCCATAAGAAAGAGAGAACCAGCAGCGCATAACATCCAAAAGGATGTACCATTCATTCTAGGCATACTTAGCTCAGAAGCGCCAATTAAGAGAGGGAGCAAGAAATTCCCATAAAAACCAATAGCAACAGGCATAACAAACAAGAAAAGCATGATTAAGCCGTGAACTGTAATCCAATGATTATAGATGGAAATCTCCTTGACTTTACGAAGAATGGGTAAACCAGGGAAAGCAAGCTCGCCTCTAATCAAGATACTGAAATAGAATCCCAATAAACCACCTAAGTAGCCACTATATCCATATAAAATACCAATACTCTTATGACCAGTAGTTGTTAAATAAACCAGTATATGGGTAAGACTCTTACCTAAGCCGTGATTCAGCCCTTTGAAACCGCTAGAAACAGTCAGAACTGAGCGATTACACTGAGGACTGGGGCCGGCGCTGGTAGTGGCCAAGAGAAGGTAGCTCAGGGAGCAATGGGTGGGAGCCCGCTGTTGGCGGTCTGGGCTTTTCCCCTATGTAGAGGGAGGTGCAATCTAGAGGGAAGAGAAGACAGAGGAAAGTGCGAGAAGAACAGAAGCAAGGAAGAGTAGGGAGAAATAGAAGTGAGAGTCAGCGAGAATGAGGGGGAAGAATACGATAGTGAGTAGATCTAGAAGGAAGAATAAGAAGATAAAAGGGAAGAATCGGAAAGATCCGGATAGAGACTGAGAGTTAGCGTGGAATAAGAAAGAAGAAGAAGTAGAACCAGGCATACTAACGCCGACTTCGTAGATATCAGAGGACCAACGGAGCAGTGATTCGCGTTTAGCAGGGAAGTGGTTGAGGTGTAAGAGAGAGGAGAAAAGAAATCGGAGAGCTGCGGGGAGTAAAGAAAGAAGGATAGCTAGAACAGATAAAAGGAGGAGATCTTCAAAAAGAAAGGCAAAGAAGGACAAAGCCCAGTGATTGAGCTTGATGGCAAATCTGAGGAGTAAATAGGAAGTAATGATTATCAAAGAGAGAATAAATAGGATAAGCAAGCAAGAATCCAAAAATGAAGTGAAGAAGAAGATCTCAAGGGGGGAAAGAAAGATACCAGAAGAAGATAGGGAAGTAGCGGTACTTCCAAATAGAAAAATGAATAAGAAGTCAACCTTATCTAGGTCCAGAATGTTGCTGCTTTGATTTTGGTTAGATGCATAGGATAGCAGGGAAAGAACCATAAATAAGCCAGTAAATGAAGAGAGGAAGATCAAGGGAATGAACAATGAACCCTTAGCCAGCAAGAAGCCGGAGATACTAAAGGTCAGAAATGTTAGGCCAAATAAGAGACGAACTGAACCCGAGAAGACAAATAATAGCAGAGAAATACAAAGGAAAGAAAAAGAGATAAAGGACTCATTCAGAAAAGAAAAGAGAGAAGCAGAAATAGTGCCGAATTCCAACAAGGTCTACCTCTATGGGTAAAGACCAGAACGCCAAAGGCGGGCTGGTCTGCGCCCATCCGCCGAAGGCGGTATGGGTACCGCCTGCGGCGGCACGGGTTCACCCGGCCCCGCAGGCGGTGCGGGTTCTCCCGTAAAGACCAGAACGGCAAAGCCGGGCCTGGTCTGCGCCCATGCCGGCTTTTCCGTTATGGGAAAAGACCCAGGCCGCATTCGGCGGGCTGGTCTGCGCCCATCCGCCGAAGGCGGCATACCTCAAAAGTCGACAGTGGGCCTTGACAGTTGAAAGTGGGGCACGGGGCAGGGGAAGGGGAGAGTGAGGGGCGTAGAGAAAGAGGGGGATGAAAGTTGACAGTGGGCCGGGGTGGGAAAAGATTTCCCACCCCAGGGGGGAGAAAGCGGGAAGAGGGCGATGACAGTTGAAAGTGGGGCTTGGGGGAGGGTAAGGCTAGAGTGAGGGGCGTAGAGAGAGAGGGGGATTTCTGGGTTGAGTTCCCGCCTGCGGCGGCACGGGTTCACTCAGCCCCGCAGGCGGTGCGGCTTTTCCCGTTAGGAATTAGAAGAGAAGAAGTGAGAGGAGAAGATGCCAAAAACGGTGATGAGTAGGAGAGAGTACATGGATTCGGAATGGTTAACGAGGAGGCAGAGCTTAGAGGCAAGAACAAGATCTAGGAGGAAAAGGAAAAGGAAAGCGCGGGATAGAGGGGAGACAAAGGCGAAAGACCACCAGTGTAGGTTAGAGGGGAGAAGGTTGGTGAGAGAGAAGAGGACAAAGACAAGAACAACAATACCTAAAGCTTTGTGGGGAATAGCGCGAATGAGGGCATAGAAGGGTAAGAAATAGAATTCAGGCATAATTTCGGGAGGGGTGACCATAGGGTTGGCAGGGACATAATTATCGGGGTGTCCGAGGACATCAGAATCAAAGAAGACGAAGGCAGAGAAAGCGAGAAGAAAGAGAGAACCGATGAGTAAGTCACGGACCAATAGAAGGGGGTAGAAATTGATACGATCAGATCGGGAGAGAATGACGGGCAATTCTCCGGTACTGTTGACTTGGTGAAGGAAAAAGAGATGGATTAAAGTGAGAGCTAGGAGAACAAAGGGAAGGAGATAATGGACGCAGAAGACACGTTGGAGGGTAGAAGTAGAAACAACAGAACCGCCCCAGATTAATAGCAAGAGATCTTGTCCAATAAAGGGAATAGCTGTTACTAGAGAGCAGATAACAACAATAGCCCAGAGGGACATCTGACCGTAGACTAGGCTGTATCCTGTAAAAGAAATAGCACAGAGAAGAATAAAGAGAAGTACCCCAATAGACCAGACTCTAGTTTTAGAGGGAGAACCATGAAAAAGAGTACGGAACATATGAGAATAAATGGCAAGAAAAAAGAAAGCAGCACCATTAGCGTGTAAGAAACGAAGAAGCCAGCCAGTATCGAGGTCTCGCATTAATTTGGAGTGGATAACATTAAAAGCATCTAAAGTAGATGGAATATAATGACTAGCTAGAGTAAATCCTGTTGCGATTTGGATGGCTAAGAAAAGGCTAACACAAAACCCCAATGAATAAGATGGAGTGAGTAGAATTGTAGTGGAATAATGTCGATAGAAGCCTACCATTCGATTTGGTTTTTTTTTGAAGCCTGGAACTGGGCCATTTCACTGGTCAGTGGGCCGGACGGGGAAGAAAGCCAATAGTCAAGGGCGTAGAGAATCAGTGGCTTTTTCCATTAGAGGAGTACTAGGGCTAAGAAGAGAAATTGGAAGGGAATGAGGTAGAACCAGGATAGAGAGAAGAGATCGGAGTATCGAAATCTAGGAAGAGTGGCTCGAATGATGAGAAAAGAGAGGAAGACCAGAGTAAAGAGGAATAAGAGGGAGAAGAAGGAGTTAGCGTTAAGGAAAAGGAAGGCTATGATGAAAGAGTTCCAGAGCATGTTGGAATATTCAGCTGAAGCGAAGAGTGCATAAAGGAAGCCAGCGAATTCGAGATTATAGCCAGATACTAGTTCGGATTCAGCTTCGGATAAATCGGCAGGGATACGGCCGGATTCAACTAAAGCAGAAAGGAAATAGATGAGGAAAAGGATAGGGAAGAGGAAGATATTAGGTAAGAAAGACTGAGGATAAAAGAAAGACTGCAAGAGACCGCAAGTTTCCCAAGAAAAAAGTCCAGAATGGGCATGAGGTAGGAGGATATACCAAGATAGCAAGAGGACCAGATCATAAATAAGAAAGATGATAAGGCTACGTAATGATCCAAGGAGGGTCCATTTGGATAGGGTCAAAAAGCCACATAATAAGAGTCCAAAATGGGCTAGTCCTTGGAATAGGAAAAAAGCAAAGAAGATGATGGGTAAGGGAAAGTGTAGGCTGAAATCAGCCCACCAAAAAATGAAGAGAAAGTAGGACCAAAGAAAGGACCAAATAGGGGGGAATAAATAGTCAACAAAGGTAGAATCAGAGACCGAGGTAGAAGATCGAAATAGACCCAAGATTGATGGATCTTTATATATTAACTTGATACCGTCGGCTACAATCTGCAAGAAACCAAACCAGCCATGTTGCGAGGGACCTAGGCGTCTCTGAGAAGCAGCTAAGCCTTTTCGCTCTAATACTGTGAGCAAAGAAGAAATAGCTAGAACCAGCAATAAATTCAATAATAACAAAGGCAAAGAGGCAAAGGACTCAAAAGGTTGGAGAGAAAGATTAGATAGAACTAGATGGATTCTCATTAGGGCTCCATGGCATCTCCCGCAGGAGGCGCCACAGAACCGGGTTCCCGCGTAAAAGAAAAGGACTCTACCGCTAGATGTCCTCATTAATGCTAATAGGCTGCACTAGATAGAAATCGAAGCGCTCTTCTTCGTAGCTCAACATAGATACAGTATAAACAGTGATATGATTAGGTTTAGGGCTCAAACGCGGCACTGCCCAACCTATGTTCTCTATGGACTCCAGATATAGCAGGGAATCCTCCTCAGTAGAAGCCACTACTTCGGAGTCATCAATATGGATTTGCATGGGATTGTCATCCGGCAAGTTAAAACCGCGATAGTCCAGGCCGAACTCCCAAAGCCAACTGCTATAAGCCTTCCGCACATAGCGAGAATCTACTCTGCTAGTAAGATGTTGGAGAGAGTGTTCTACGAACCCCTCTATGTAGATAACGTCAGTCACCACGTAGACCGGTTGAGAGCCTACGTGAGACTGGCTAGCGCGAGTAGAAAAACAACGGCTAGCACGGGAGCTACGTGAGGTAGCTCCTGTACGGATAAAAGGGGACTTGGAGGAAGTAGAGCAGCCTGCAATAGAGGAAGAACGAGAAGGGTTGGGAAGAGAGCGGAGCCAGAATCTAGAGAAGAGGAAAGAAGAGGTTAATAGGAGGAAGATAAAGAGGAAGATATGAGAAGGAGCAAAATCTACAAGAGAGACAGGTAGTAGATAGAAGGAAAGAGCTGCAGGGTCAAGGTGGGAGGGGTAGTCGGCGCGCCAAAAAGCGATCACTGTACTAAATAGGAAAGTTACGGAGAAAGAAATATAGACATAAACTTGGAGAAATAAATAGGCAATCATAAGAAGAGATAAGAAAGAGCCAAAACCTAAAAATCCAGCGAAAGGGAAAGAGAATAGCAAGAATTGATCAGTAGCAAGAGAGAATAGTTCGCCAAAGCAAGAGATGCAAAAACTGTGTAGAATAAACACTAGCCATAAACGCGAGCCTAAGTAGGAGATTTGATAGAACCAGTTCATGAGGGGGAAAAAGCCGCGCAAGAACGAAGTTAAAGAGAAGAGATCCTGAACCCAGCTTAAAAATAGCTTAGCATAATTCCCAGTTCTCAGGTGTTCTCTAGAGGCAAATCTAGAAGATAGAGAATGGTAGAAGAATAGGGAAGTTCTGAGGCCAGCATCAAAGAAAGGGGCTAGGAGGGAAAAACCCCATGAAAAAAAGGGAGAGATAAATAAACCAAAGGCGCATAAAGATAGCCAAAATGCAATATGAAAAGGCAAGGCCAGAGATAGCCCCAGAGGGAAGAATAAGTGGAAGAAGGTAGAGTTTATTAATAGAAATCCCCAGAACCACAATAGATGGGATAAAGAGAGAAGATTTCGGAAAAAGGATAGATCATAGCAAGGTAAAGCAGAGGTCAAAAGAAAGAGCTCACCATCCAAATAGCAGGAATAGGGAGCAGATAACTTATCCACAAAGAGAAGAGATAACATAAGAGAGACAATTACATAGAAAAAAGCTGAAACGATGCCTCCACCTAGGAGGATGAAAATGTGAGAATCAATGGCAGAATAAAATAGAGTCATGAAGGGGGAAATTGTACGGGCCAAGGCCCGCACCGCCTTGCGGGGCCGGACTAAAGCCCGTCCGCCGAAGGCGGTAACAAACTCAACCAGCCAGCTCTCCATAGATTGAAGATGCCAGCTTGGATGTAGGCCTTGAGAGTTGAAAGTGCGCCCCGGCCCCAGGGAGCCCAGAGTCAAAGGCTTAGTAGCCCTGAGCCATTAATAGAAAATAGAGGCGAAACGGTGGGTAATTTGCAATAAGAGGGAAACAGCGAGTAAAATCCATAGGTTAAGATAGATACCTAATAGATTTTCCCCGATAAGAGACTGTGAATAAGGGGAGTAAAAGTAGAATAGAGCTACAGAATCCATGAAGGACTCAGAATAAAAAGAAAGAGCAGAGGATTCGAAAGAACCAAATACAGAGAGATCATTACCACCAGAAGTGAAGAAGGATAATTCTGGATGAGGGTGAACATTGTTGAGAGAATAGATCCAAAAGACACCAGCAAAGAAGATGGATTCAAAGCAGACTAACAAGGAAAAAGAAGCCAAACCATTAGCTCGGGCGCTAATTGTATAGTGGAAGTAAGATTCAAATAAGCCCACACGGACCCATTCAGAAACCATCCAGATTAATCCCACGGTTAACCATAGGATCCAAAGCAGGGAAGAATAATGTGATGAATGGGCAGTATAAATCACAGTTAAAAATGCGCTCAATACCCAAAGAGGTAGGGAAGAACACAATAAACTTGCGCGACCACCATAATCCACTCTGGTCGAAAGAGCTAGAGGAATGGAATCTCTTGTTGATCTATCTAAAAAAAGCATAGCCGATGTTTTAAGCATTTGAGCCCTCTCTAGCCAAGCAGCCGATTGTGCCGATGAAACTGATCACTCGGGCCGGGCAAGAAGAGAGTCTAGGGCTAGGGGAAAACCCCAAGCGCCAAAGGGCGCGCCGGGGTGAACCCCTTGCGCCTTTGGCGCTAGGGGAAAACCCCAAGCGCCAAAGGGCGCGCCGGGGTGAACCCCTTGCGCCTTTGGCGCTAGGGCCGTAGAGGGGCGTGAGAAGCACTAGGAGAAATGGAGTAGAGCGAGGAGGAGGTTAGCCCAGAGGAATTGAGAAGCTAGGAGGAAAGCGGTGAGTAGGGAGAGAGAAGAGAGACTGAGGGAGAAAGAGGATAAAAAGAGGAGAGAGGTGGAAGAGGTGATAAGAGAGCTAGAAGATAGCAGGTAGAGCCAATGAGAGTGGAACCAATGGCCATAGAAAGACCATAAACCCAGTAAGAGGAAGATAGAGATAAGGGTATAAAGGGAGAAGTAGAGAGAAGAGATAGAGGATAGGAAAAGCGACAGAGCAATATAGAGGAAGACCATATTAGCTAAGCCGGTATAAGAGAGGAAAAAGAGGTTAGAGAAGGAGATAGCGCGATAGAAGAAAGGTAAATAATAACCAGCTATTCCTGCGCCTAATTTGGAGAAGAAGAACAAGAAGAGAAAAGGGGAAGACTGGGTGCTTATGGAAAACCAGAGAAATAATGTGAGTAAGCTTTGAAATAGCAAGTAGAACCAGGGTCCATTCCCAGGAATATTAAGGGCATGCCCTTGTGATGCTAGAGCTATGAGCAAAAGACTGGACAAATCCAGAGAGAGAAGGATTAGCAGAAGAGAGGTGAAGCTATGGGAATCTACTAGAAAGAATGCCCAAAACAGCAGGAGAAAATGCGAAAGAATCAAATAGAATTGGGATCCTACAAAAAAGAGCGGAAAGATACAGCCAGCCAATAATAGTAAAGCCAGCGAATTAGGAGCTAAGTTTCAGAGTAGCAGAGAAAAGAGGAGAAATAAGAAGAGAAAGTCATAACCTTGGCTTGATCTAGAATCTAGATGAAATACCCAGGAAATAGAGGTAGCAAGAAAATAAGCAAACGTTATAGCAATTAATAGATGGGATGCGCCAAATCCAAAGAAAATCATCGAAATGCCCCCATAGAACCAATAACTGGCGCGAGCCCCTGAAGGAAGCACTGATTCAAAAGCCCATAGTTTCGGGCTCGCCAAGCGGCGAGCCCGATGGGGGGGTTGGCCAAGTAATCTGGAATTGCACCAGAAAGTAGGTAGCTAGTATGATGCTTCTGTGGTTTGACTCATTACAACCATTACTTGAGGGGGAATTAGTTACTCAGGTGCATATTTCTATACACCTACCTTGTTACAACTTAAGACAAAGGAAAGGGGTAGATTGTCTACGTCGGGCAGTGTGTAGAAATGAGCCTGGATATATTCAACAATAGAAGGCTTGCCTGGATCTAGAGTTTACATATTGAGTACGGCTTAATAAGGGACATCTAGCAAATATTAAATAGAAGCGCGTGTTGGATAGATCGCAAAGTAGCATAGCTGATAGCCTTGAATACAGGGTCAAGATACTTGTCCGCTAATCTGCCTTAAGGAGAGAAAGCAGCAGCCTTGCAACACCGAATACAAGTAAGATTTCTGCGTTGTATCAAATTAAAAGATATGCTCCCCCAATTGGACCGACGATTCCCTCAGATATCATAACGTGTAGTCTTGCGACCAAAGGCTAGGTAGTAGAGGGGTAATTCTACGAATAATTAGAGGTACAGACTAAGTGGGAACTAATCCATTTCGAAAGGCTGTACTTTCGTTAATTCTTTGGGGGGATCATAGAGTGTAATGCTTGGGCATTTAATGTCTAACATACCAGAACAAGAAGCCCCAGAGTGCTCTTCTAGAATAAACATAAGACCTAGTAATAGGAGAAAACCGTAGACAGGGTCTGGCCGCGACTGCTGGTACCCAGGTGAGTCTCTACATCTCCAGCACATCCCAATAGAAGCTAGTCTTCATTGTTGAGTGTTCGCCACTAGAGTTCCCAATAAACATGGGAAAAGTTAATACTACAAAACTTTCGCAATAAGAATGAAAATATCCTTCAAAATCTCCGATAATTGCTCTTTGCCTAATCGGAATAGATCAAGCAGATCATCCTTACCGCCTTCGGCGGACGGGCCAAGGCCCGGCCCCGCTAGGCGGTGCGGGCCTTGGCCCGTACAAAAAACCCAAAGGGAAAAGAGGAGAATTTATGCCATTTCTATTGACTTCTTTGCGTTTATGCCCTGCAAATATGGACTTCTATGTGTAGCTCATGTGACTGGGAAGTTTTCCATTAAACTGAAATAAAATAAAGAAAGATAGATAGATATTCCGTTAAATCTTAACAAACTCATTCAGCCATTCACTGCCCTTATTAGTGATCAGTGCGCCCGGACCAGAAGAGAGCCTTGATTGAGGGCCGCAGTAAATCTTGCAAGGGGAGGGGATGATTAGGCTAGATTGAAAGAGTAACAAACTCGAGAGAGGAGGAGAGTTTCCGGTGGGATGCTTGAGAGGGAGAGTTCAGGGGAGTTTAAGGGCAAGTGAAGAGAGCAGGTAACTTGGAATCCTTGGTCCTTACGTACAAGAGGATAGAAAGGGAAACTAAGGGAAGAAGATAGAATCAGACCTCTTTTACAAGGATCTAAACCCAACTCACGTGATCTTTTATGGGTCGAACAGACCACAACTAGCTTACTGTCTTTGGGTAAGAAGGAAGAAAGAGTCGACATCGAGGTCCTGGAAGAAGATAGGGGCTACTTCAGGCTGTTATCCCTGACGTTTCTTTTAGACTAAATCAAATAGAGCTGGGCAATATTTGGATTAAAGTGTAGGATAACAAAGAAAAGGAGGTGATATTAGTATAGAATCGCCAATTGTCCCAAATAAACAGACCATAAGACAGAAGGACGCGGTTCCACCGGTCCACTCTAATCCTATGGATCGGTAAAGAAGTACAGGGTCTTTTCGTCTATCTAACCTTTATTGGTATTTGCGCCAGAATTCTAAATTCACCAAAGGTACACAAAAGATAGGGAGTACGCCGTTGCCTGATTCCAATGGATGTCAATTAAACACCGAGGTATTTCACTACTTTCTAACCCTCCGTGTAGTAAGGTTGCTCTTCAATGCAGAATCAGTGAGCACAGGCCAACCATTATAATTCAATTGAATTTTGCTTCAATGGCCTATAGTTTTAAAAACTAGTCGCGTACAAATATTGCCGAGTTCCTTCTATGTACTTATCTTTGCACTCTTGGGTATTTCCTACCTTAAATTCTTAGTCAAAGCTACTCCTAGATGGCCTTTGGATCTTTATTGTCCTCTGCTTTTCGAACAGATAGCCTGGAGATCATCTTAAACATTCAATAGAATAGAGAGCCTGCTTGAACAAGGCTAAATGCTACTAATATCCCAATGGACTAATTGTTCATTTCACAAGTGTTGGTTCTACCGCCGAAGGCGGGCCCGGGTTACCGGTATGGGATACAAAAAGCTCAGGGATATGGGGTGATGGGCGATACAGCCTAAACCACCCAATCATAGTCAGGAAGGGGCACAATGAAAGAAAGAGTTGGGTAATCATAAAGGGAAGGGAGTTGGAACACAGAGGAGCATAGTTACTATCAAACCAGGGAAATAGAGAAAGAGAGAAAATGAGTAGAGGGATGGTTTTGGGGGGAATCTTAGATAATGAGAAAAGTTGATTCGAAAAGAAGATAGCTAGATTCCCCAGCTTCTTCGGAATTGTAAGCAATAGCTAGATATTTTCAAAGGGGGATTACTAATGAAAAGTACAGCTTACAAGAATTGCGTAAACAAAAGAGCCTGAGAACCAGCTATGACAGCCCGTGTTAAACATGTTATTCCTATCTTCTCGTCACACCTAATTATTGCAACAATTAAGGCTCAAGCCTCTGCTTGCGAGAAGATTATCGGTGCTGCTTCGGGTAAATGATCAATAAGGATAAGCGGGAGATGATAAATGAATCGAACTGAGGGATCCATGATGCAAAAGGTACACGATATTCATTAAAGTCGCAAATAGAATTAAGCCATATTTCGGTAAGATTTCCTCGTGGTACTTTTTCACTATTGGTACCTGCCTATATTCCAAAGGCTAGGGGTCCGGTCAAACGGGATACAATTCGAAGGTTAAGTCGATTCAATCGCCTTTACTACAACTAGGGAGAAATCTCTATAGATGTTTCACATGAGACTTCTTAATGAGTAGGCAGTACTCTTTATGTTACAGGTCCAAAGGATACATAGCGGATAATGGGCACATCAAATCTGTTCATTTTGCGGGGACCGGATCACCGTAGGCGAGCTGGTCTTCGACCATTTTCGCCAACGGCGGCGTTTTTTGAAAAATTTTCTCAACAGGGGGGGTGGGTCTCTTTTTATACTAAATAAACTTTAATAGGGTACATTTGCCCATCTACCATCTAATTCAGGGGTACCCCTGCCCTATTTTATCCTAGCCAAAGAAGATGAAAGCCGGCCTTAGATTGGCGGGCCGGAAGAAATGAATCCAGATCAGGGGCTAAATTAGAGAAATCCCCCCCTTGTTTTCTAGGGGAAAGCCC